>CM069166.1:17725297-17770445 GCA_035221665.1 Okamejei kenojei | reverse complement strand
CATAGAGAGATAGTATTTGCAGTGCTTCATCACAAGGATGTCCTTCCTCAAATTAGAGACCAAAAATGTCACGGAGACTCCAGATGTGGCTGCTCACTAGAGCCCTATACAACTGCAGAAGAACCTCTTTTCAACTGTACGAAATCTCTGTTATGAAGGCCAACATTCCATTGCTTTCTCACAGCCTGCTGTTCCTGCTCACCAACTTTCAGTGACTGATGTGCAGGAAAAACAGGGTCTCGCTGTACCTCCCCCTTACCAAACCATTTGGGATAGTAATTTTCCCCCTTGTTTTTGGCGCCAAAATGGTAACCTCACATTTATCTATTTTATATGCATCTGCCACTCATCTGCCCTATTACTTCAACCTTTCCGGGTCCCCTGGCAAACTCCTAAACATTCCTCTTCACTTTTTAAACTGCCATCCAGCTTTGTGTCATCCGCAACGTCTAGTGTTGCTCCTATTCCCTTCTTCAAATCATTTACATATATGGTAACAGTTGTTTTTATGGCCCCAACACCGAGCCTTGCAGCACTCCACTCGCCACTGCCTGCCATTCCGAAAAAGGAACCCGTTCATTCCTACCTCTTTGCTTCGGTCTGCCAACCAATTTTATCGATCATGTCAACACCTACCACAATTCCCCATGTGCTCTAATTTTAGATACCAGCCTCCCATGCGGGAACTTAGCAGAGGCTTTCTGAAATTCTAGATACAAAACACCACTGGCATCACTCCACCCATTTTAACTTCTCACATCCTCAAGATTGAATTTACTGAAGATGTTGGAGGAAGAGTCAAGCATGATTTCCTTTCATAAATCCATGTGAATTGGACTCCCCACTCCCTCCATTTACTGCTATCGGGGAAATGCACGCTAAAGTATTAGCTCCTTAATAATTGACTCCAGCATCTTTCCACCACCGAAGTCAGGCTAACTGGTCTGTAATTCCCCGTTTTCTCTCGCTCATTTTGTGAAAAGTGGGATAACATTAGCTATCCTCCAATCCACAGGAACTGATCCTGAATCTATTGGACATTTGGAAATGATTCACCAATGCGTCCACTATTTCTTTCCTCGAGCCACCTTCCCCGAGGACCCTGGGGATGCAGACCATCTGGTCCAGGGGATTTATCATCCTTCAGTCCCATTAGTCTACCCAATACTATTTCTCCCCTTATGATCATTCCTTTCATTTCCTCCACCCTCTAGATATTCTGTCTCATAGTACTTGTAGGGAGAATATGTTTGTGTTCTCCTATAGTGAAGACGGATGCAAAAGTACCTATTCAACCTTCAGCCGTTTCCTACGTTGCACATAATTTATTTCATCCGTGTCTGTCTTCAAGGGAATATACATTTGACTTTGATATTCTTTTTCCCTTAACATATCTAAATAAGCTTTTTTTTCTGTCCTTCTTTATGTTCTGACCAGCTTCCCATCGTACTTCATCTTTTCAGCTCGTGATTGCCCGTTTTGTTTCCTTCTGTTTTTGCCCTACGATACGTTTCCCAATCCTCACGGCTTCCGGTGACTCTTTACTGCGTTATAGCATCTTTTCTTTTAGTTTTTATTCTATCCCTAACCTCTCTTGTCAGCCACGGTTACCTCCTACTCCTCTTAGAATCTTTCTTCCTTTTTGGAATTAAAATGATTGCGTCTTCCGGATTATGTGTCACCATAAAAAGATTCCTGCCAATGCTGTTCACCGTGTTCATTCTGCTAGGATCCCTATCCAGTCTACTTTGGCCAGCTCCCCTCTCATGCCTTGTGACAGTCCCCCTTTGTTTCAACTGCATCACGGGCACTTCCGATATTAACGTTCTCCTTCTCAAATTGCAGATTAAAATTAATCATATTATGATCACCACTCCAAGGGGTTCCTTTACCTCGAGTTCTCTTATCATATCTGGTTACATTGGACTACACTAAATCCAGAACTTGCCTTTTCTCTGGTCGCTCCATTACAAGCTGCTCTAAGGAATCCACCTCAGTGGCATTCTACAAACTCTCTTTCTTGGGGTCCTGAACAAACCTGATTTTTCCCAGTCTACCTGCGTATTGAAATCCCCCATCACCACAGTGGCATAACATTTGTTATATGCCAGTTTTAACTCCTGCTGCAACTTACACCCTTCATCCGGGCTACTATTTGGGGGGTCTGTAAACAAAACCAATTATTGTCTTCTTGCCATTACCAATCCTCAACTCAATCCACAGTGACTCTACTTCGTCTGTCTGTATGTCTTCCCTCGCAAGGGACTGAATTCCATCCCTCAAACAGTGCTGAACTACCCCCCTCCTCTGCCCACATGCCTGTCCTTTCTATAGGATGGATAACCTGAATATTAAAGTTCCCAGGCCCGATTTTCCTGCAGCCACGTCTCAGTACTCCCCACAATGTCATATCTACCAACCTTTAACTGAGCCTCAAGCTCATCTATTTTATTTTCTTATACTTTGCGCATTCATATACAATACTTTTAATTCCTTACGCATCTCCCCAAGTGTAACAGGGAACATGGATCCCTGTTAACACTTGGCCATATTCTCCTATCCCTTTGTGAGCTTCATTTTCCGTTAATTCCGGGGTTCATTATCCATCCGTTTATTTCTCTTTCCCTTTAAACTCCATCGTCGACTACCCCATTTGACACCCCACACCCTTATTCAGTTTAAAAACCACCCATGTAGCCGTGGCAAACCTGCCTGCCAGTATGCTGGTCCCCACCTGTTAACCTGATGTAATCCGTCCCTTTTGTACAGTTCCCCTTACTCCAAAACAGATCCCAGTGTTCTTAGAATCTAAATACCCGCCCCCTGCACCAGTTACTCAGCCACACATTCAGGTCCCGTATCTCCCTGTTCCTACTCTCGCCAGCACGAGGAAATGGAAACAAACCAAAGCAAACCAAACGTGGTCCTGCTTTTCAGCATTTGTCCGCGCTCTCTAAAGTCACGCTGCAGAATATTCATCCCCTTCTTTCCGACATCGTTTGTGCCGACATGGCCTACCACTTCCGGAAGTTCCCCTTCGCCCTTGAGGATATTCTGCACTCTGTCCGTGACATCCTGGATCCTGGCATCAGGAAGGCAGCACACCATCCTCGAATCCCGCAGAAACCCCTGTCCGTAGCACTCACAATGGTGTTTCCAACTACAGTGGCGTTGCCAGACGTTGGCCTCTTCAGTTTTGGCTCATATGGGTTTATTTCTTACATAATATATAATGAAAACTCGGTGTTTTTCATCTTCCGGTTGCGCGGTCTTTCTATTTGCGCAAAAAGGGTACGAGTGAGCGATACGATTTTTCGCCAGGTCTCTCACCGATCTCCGAGTGCACCAAGATACTTTCCGATCGGTTGAATATTGAAAAGGTTAGCGAACCTTAAAGTTCTTAAAATCCGCGCGTGCGCAGCTGTATTACTTCTTGTCCCAGCGCAGTGCCACGCGGATTAGTCTCTTCTGTCATTCCCCGGGACGGTCCGCCCTTCCTGTGCCATCACATCTTTACTGGAGCAGACATTGGCAGCGGTGTTTTCCAACCGGATACAAATTTCGAAGGCACCCGACGCAACCCAAACCAGAACCCCATCCTGAAGCATCCCAGCTCGAAGGAGCACAGCCGATGAAGTCAGCCCGAGCAGCCCAGCCATGAACAGAGCAGCCCAGCGCCTGAGATACGACCCGACCCAGCGACGGGAGATCGTACCCAGCCCAGAGTCGGAGACCTGACCCAGTCCAACGTCGGAGACATGAACCAGCCCTGCGTCGGAGACCCTACTCTGTCCGGCGTCGGAGACCCGACACAGAACAGTTTCGGGAGACTCGGCCCAGCCCTACGTCGGAGTCCAGACCAACGTCGGAGAACCAGCTCAGCCCATGGTCATAGTATCCATCCAGCCGATATTTGGGGGCGTAGTCGCACCCAGCCAGAGGATGAGACCAAGCCCACCCATCCTTGAGTCCGATAAGTACGGATATCGCCAAACTAAAGCAGAGGCGGACGGAGGAGAATGACAAGCGTCCAGCGCCCGCTGTGACAGGCCATCGAACCACCAGCTCCAGCCCGACCCCTCTGTTCCCCATTATTATGCCCTGCCTCCCTGCCCGTGATATCCATCTCCCCCATGGCTCTTGCCACTTTCTTTTGTCGGAGCTCTCTCCTCCACCCACACTCCGCACACACGCTTCTCTCTCCCACAACCGCGGTTCCACACATCCCCTTCCTCCATAACCCGCCCGCCCACAAATTGACCTCTCCACACATCCCCCCACAAGCACCCCACCG
This sequence comes from Okamejei kenojei, assembly GCA_035221665.1. Lineage (NCBI taxonomy): Eukaryota > Metazoa > Chordata > Chondrichthyes > Rajiformes > Rajidae > Okamejei > Okamejei kenojei. Next base: position 17,766,151 of record CM069166.1, on the reverse strand, counting down.
CCAAACACACACCATTCCTACAACTGAATAGTCTTGTATATATATATATATATATATATATATATATAGTAGTCTGGTACTTAAGTACCTAATTCATAAATAACATATTCTCATTCTTGTACAACTTCATACGTTTAGTTCAATAATAAAAGAACAGTGAGAGAAAAAATAAATAAAGAGTGTCGAAATAGACAGGGCGAGTAGAAACAGAAAACAAAAAACAAATAAAGGACAGAGGTGAGAAGTTAAAATATTCAAAGAGAAGGAAAAGGTAAAAAGAAAAGAGAGATTAGGAGAGATCTACCTATCTCATATTTTTGCCCATCCGTCACCCAGTTCTAAACCATTTAATTTCTAAGGTTATGTTATGTTGCACCATATGCTTTTATAAAGTTGATAAACGGAGACCAAATCTTTAAGAATTGGTCTAGTTTGCCTAATAAGAGGAATCTCATTTCTTCAAGATGTAGCGTTTCAGACATGTTTGAGATCCACATTTTGAATGTTGGCGTAGGTGTCTTTTTCCAAAATTTAAGTATAAGTTTTTTCGCTTTTAGTAGACCATAATTAAGAAAAGCTTCTTGGAATATAGTTAGTTTATTTCCCTCTTCCACTGATCCAAAGATAATCAATTCAGTATGGGGGTTCAATTTTGTGTTAAATAGTTTTGTAAATAATCCGAAAATTTCATTTCAAAATGTATACAGTTTTGTACAAGAGACAAAGGAATGTGCTATAGTGGCATTTTGAGTTAGACATTTGTCGCAGATGGGGGAAACATTTGAAAATATTTTATTCAGTCTTGTTTTCGAATAATATAATCTATGTAAGATTTAAAATTGAATTAGGTTATATCTTACATTCATTGAACATTTGTTTACATATATTATTTTTTTTATCCCATCTATCGTTCGGAATTTTTATCAATAACTCTTGTTCCCAGTCTCTTCTAATTGCTTCTGTCGTTGGTGTTTCTATATGTAGAATTATATTATATAAGTAAGATATTAAATTGCTTGATTCTGCCTTTCTATTCATTCCTTCCTCCAGTAGATCTGGGGTTAAAGTTTGATATCCTTGTATATACTTTTTCAAATAATCTTGAATTTGAAGGTATTTGAAATATTGATTACTTTTCAAATTATATTTTAGTTGTAATTGTTGGAATGATAAAAGTTTTCCCATTTCATACAAATCTCCCATCATTTTAATTCCTATTCTTTCCCAATAGGTAAACGTTTTATCAATAATGGATGGTTTGAATGAGGGATTATTAGCTATTGGAGAAATAAGCGATAATTTTCTTAATTTTAAAGTTAATTTTATTTGTTTCCAAATTCGTATTATACTATGAATAATAGTAAGATTAAACGAGAACTTACCAGTTCGAAGTTTGATCGTTATTTTATGAGGAGTTACGATGAGGGATTACGTGAAGAGCCCCGCCTCACGCTGGCAAACGGCATACTTCAAAGCAGCGGCATGAAAAACACAGAACACCAAATAGCCGAAGTAACATAGTAAGGCTCATAATAGACTTAGAACTACCAGATGATCATTTATTTTATGAGGGTGGGAGTGGAGGGCACGTAATCCCTCATCGTAACTCCTCATAAAAATAACGATCAAACTTCGAACTGGTAAGTTCTCGTTTAATCTTACTATTTTACTTCGGAGTCACGTGAGTGACTACGTGAAGATTTTAAAGCTTTCTGTGTTTTTTATGTCGTAGAATTAATCAGTACGACAGTCCGGCTAAGTAAATACATACATGAGAAACCAGACTAATATTAGTTCTTTCCATAATTAACTTTTTAATGGTTTAAAGAACATATAATAACCCTCCTTATATCCGAGGGAATAATTAGAAGTGATAAAAGATATAAGTGACTACATAACTGGTTATAGTAATCAATAGTATACAAAGCAGGTGATTATATTGATCCCAACACCGCGTGGCCAAAGCTTGTCATAGTGTGAACAGGTTTATTGTAGAACTTTGAAAAAGTTTCTTCTTTACTCCCACCCTGCGATTTTTTAAAATATGCTCGAGTGGTACGTCCCGCACCTTCGCCGCGGACGTAGCTGCAGCCCTGGTGGAGTGAGATTTGAACACATCAGTGTCTACTCCTGCTAAAAAGCAACACCTGTTTCAACCATTTTCAGATAGTTTGAACTGAAGCTTTTGTGTGTGGCTTTTTATGCGTAATCATTAACGTTTTTTTCATTTCCTCGAAGAGTTTCAGTAACTTTAACATATTGATTCAAATTGTTTAACCACACACAAAGTAGGATCAATAGGATAAGCTTGAAAGGTTACCTTAGCTCCAGATCTCCCTGGTCTGCTTTGTTTGATCAGATCGTAAACATAGAACACAATGTTATCTGTAGTCACATGCATACAGTCTAAACGCAACATTTGTAAAGTTTGCACTCTTTGACCTGAAACCAATGATATTAACATTATTAATTTGAATGTTAATCTTTCCAATGACAATCCTTCAATTGGAGTCCACTGTCTAAGTAAGGTAAGTACAATGCTCACATCCCAAATCTCTGTGAATCTAGGTTTGGGTGGATTAATGTTAAGGTTTCCTTTCATGAATCTAGATATTAGTGGATGTGATCCAATTGATTTCTGGTCAGACATAAGTCCTAAATAAGATGATAAGGCACTGCGTGCAGTGTTAGTGGACACTGTAACTTAAATGTTGCTCAAAATGCAATTTAGCAAGGAGCTCCAATACATTTTTCATGCAATATCACAGTATCACAATATCAAACATGCAATATTCACAGTATCATAAGAAATATTTGACTGTGTGCAAAATTCTTCCCATTTCTTAATATGTGTCATATATTGTTTTTTGTGTGTTATCTCGCCATGATGCGACTATAACTTCCATAGTTTTGTCCGACAATCCCAGCTCCTGTAGTGGTTGGTCAAAACCTGCAGAATTAATAAATTAATATATGCATATAATGGATAAATTTCTTTGGTTACTGGATTAATCAAAATATCACTACAGTTAGGAATTGACATATTATGGTTCTTTAATCATATTCAGCATTAATGGGAACCAAGGTTGTGTTGGCCAATTTGGAACTACCAACAATCCTGTGGCAGCATCTTGTTCTATTTCCTTCAGACATTGCTGAACCAAAGCAAAAGGTGGAAGAGCATAAACGAACATATTCCCCAATTCAATGAATAAGCATCTACTGCTACTGCATCTGGATCGTGTTCCCAAGACACATATTTAGGCAATTGATGATTAAGCCTTGATGCAAACAAATCAATTTCTGGTAAACCAAATTGACTTAGAATATTCTTAAAATATTGCTGGATTAAGCATCTATTCTGTGTTATCTTTAAATATCCTTGATCTTTATCTGCCACCACATTGTCTTTACCTGGAATGTAGTTTGCTGAAATCCAAATTTGTCGATCAATACACCATTGCCATACTTCATTGACCAGACAATCACATGATACTGATCTGACTCCCCCCTTGTGATTAATATATATGCAACAGCCGTTTTTATTGTCTAACTGTATTAATACATGTAGACCCTTTTTTGAACAGCAATATGCTTTTTAGACCATAGAAAGCACCCAATTACTCTAAAATAGTTAATACCATAAGTTTGAAGAAAAACGTTTCTTCTTGTACTTTCCATCTACCTCCACAAACTGAATAATGAATCTGTTACCCCCCCCCCCCCCCACCATCCGAGAGCATTAGCATCTATTTATAAACAATTTCAGGCTGTTTTAATCAGAATGTTTTTAGCAGCTTGTGGGACATTTTTAAACCCACCATGGTAATTCCAACAAAACTTATTTTGTTAATTTGCATAGGCCTATCAAAGTGGCCTGCCCTCTCTTTGAGAGCTCTTATTTTGTCCCTTTGAAGATTTTGATAATGTAATGGACCAAATTCTACTGCAGGAAATGCTGCTACTAGTTTACCAATAGTTTTCGCTACTTCTCGGATGGAAGGATAAGTTTGTGAATGAGATTATTACAAGTCACCAAAAAATCATCAACTTTATCTTTGTTGGTAAAGTATTAACATAGTTTCTGAGTTAATTACAAACTTCCAAATAGTTAATTGATTGTGCTGGATGCAGCTGGGATTTAATTGGATGAATCAAGAACCCTAGCTTTAACAAAGCTTTGTACTGAAAACTAATTCTCAGCTGACTCTTGATTGCCATAAATGATTAGAATGTCATCGAGATAAGCCATAACGATGTGTTTTTGTACTCCTAATTGGGCTAAAACTGGTTTCAACAGTTTAGTAAAGAGCCTGGGAGCTGAACTCAATCAATTTGGCAAAGCTTTAACCTGCCATAATTGTCCCAGCCAATTAAATTTTAAGTACCTCCAGAAACTGATGTATTGGTACAGAATAATAGGCGTTTTTCAAATCAATCGTAGCCATATAACAACCTGCTGATATTAAATATCGTGCAGTATTAAATGTTTCCATTTAAAAGTTTGTACTCTACCACTTATTTAGATCTGTAAGGTCCTGAATAATTCTGCAATCACCATCTTTTTATGTCTTTTGAAATATCTTAGACACAATTGATGCTCGTGTTCATGTTTTTTCAATAACCCCTTTTCAGATAATTTGTCAATTTCCACATTTATCTCTGCTTTTCCAATTGCAGTAAACACGAAAGCATAGGCAGGTTTATCTGTACTGGAGGATTTAACCCCTTCTTTAAATGTAATAGTGGCTCCTGAAACTGCTTGTAAAAATAAACCGATCAGATGTAATAGTAAGCCAGTCTTTATAAAACCTTTGTAATCTCCCTCCAACTGGAGATTAATCCGCAGTTTCTTTAAGGATAGAACAATTCTTTAATACCTCTCCATATGAGCGTGGTGGTCTCCTTTTCCCCGAATACGGGTAAGTATTGGCCTGTGCAGTACAATAATATTTCCTTGACATATTTCTGCCTCTATTTCCAAAATCAAATCCCTTCTGGGCGAAAAAATATACCCTTTTTGTCTAATACGAAGGTTTCATGCAGCTACAATTTTTAGCTTCTTCATCCAATTTTAATAATTTAGGCAGATTTACTCCAAACAGATAACCAGGAGCTTGAACACCACTTTCTCGACACAGGCTTGCAAACCTTGGGTGAAAAATGGGCCGAATAGCCATTTTTCTCATACACTAATTTCATAGAAAGAATTGCACAATAGGCCCTCTTTTTTAAACTTATCCATCTCCCCAAAAGCCATAATGGCAGCAGAATAATTTGTGAGCATTTTTGAACCTCACTTCTTGAGCTCTCATATTTGGGGTCATGGATGCCCATATCAACGGATAAACCGTAGGCACTTCCAATGAGGCACAATTTCCTGTGCGTTTATAATTCTGATGTTTCAATCATCACAGAATCATGAAGTTGGTGAGATACCATATATTAATGTTGGTAGCTAGGTTTTCCTTCCATAACCTCACCACTTCCTTCATATATAGCAAATTATTTTGCTATCCCAGGCACATTTGGCCTTTCTTTTATTTTGTGGTGTGCTTTCAAATGCAAATCACCATCAGCAGGGTCTGCCTTCTGCAGTCCTAAATCAATTGGGATTTCATCCCATGAGACTTCCTTCGGCCCAAATCCTGGGTCCGGAGTTCCAACTCCCAATTAGGCCCACAGCCATATTCAGAATAATTAAACCCCTCAGGGCTTTTTTGGGAACCTTCTGGGTACTGTGACCCTAGTCTCATAATTTTTTGGAGAACTTTCTCCATATGCTCCATTATTAGTTCCACATAGTTTAATTATCTGGAGGACTTTCAGTATCAGAGTCATCAGAACCACGGGCCCTCTCAGATTTCTTTTACATTTTTAGGAGCATTTCTCTCCGTGGTTAGAACTTCTGGAGAATCTAGAACTCGCTAACGGGTATATCAGCGGCCACCGGTATCGGAACCGGATCCGCACTAGCTTTTTTTCCCGTATTTTTATTTTCACCCCGGGAAGCTCTTTTTACCCGCGAATTTTCTTTGCCGATTTCTCCTTCATTAATCTGTGCTAAACAGCACTTTAACGTGACTCTGACTTTTATTTTACTTTACTTTTACTGCTGGACCCACCCAGCGTACGCTAAAAAACATCCCGACTTTGCTGCACTTACCTGCGGGGCCGTTCCGACCGCTGCGAGGAGCTGCTCCTTACTGCAGCTCCTCCTTCCGCCGTCAGCGTCGACGTAATGCCGTTTGCCAGCGTGAGGCGGGCTCTTCACGTAGTCACTCACGTGACTCCGAAGTAAAATTGGATTCTTCTTGTATATTATATTGTTCAGTTTTATTCGGCGAAAGAAGGATCGCTCCTATATTATAAGGGGAACAATCCTCTTTCTCCATTCTTATCCAATCTACTTGTTGGGCAGAACTGTCGAACCAGTAGATTATATTTTTAATATTCACTGCCCAATAATAATACAATAAGTTAGGGAGTGTCAGTCCCCCTGATTCTTTAGATTTCCACGTTTTTTTTTTTAAATTCTGTGTGATTTATAATCCCATATGAAGTTTATAATATCAGAATCTAATTTTTTGAAGAATTTTTTAGGTATGTATATTGGTATTAAATGAAATAGGTACAATATTTGTGGTAAGAAGATCATTTTTATCGCGTTTATTCTGCCTATTAATGACATCGGCAGTGTCTTCCAAAATTTAATCAGCCCATTTAATTTAGTTAATAAAGGCATATAGTTTGCGTTGAGTAATGATTTATAGTTCCTAGTAATTTGGATGCCCAAATATTTATATTTTTCTGTTGTAATTCTAAAAGGGAATTTCAACAGATGTGTCGACTCTTGAGATTTGATCGTCATAATTTTGCTTTTGTTCCAATTTATTCTATATCCTGAAAAATAACCAAATTCTTCTATTAAATTTAGTATATTTGGTATGCTAGTTTGCGAATTTGTAATATATAATAATATGTCGGCTGCATATAATGACATTTTATTATTTGACTGTTTGGTAATATACCCATGAATGTTCGGATGGCTTCTTATACTTTCAGCTGAAGGCTCTATCACTAGTGCAAAAAGCAGGGGCAATAACGCTCACCCCTGCATATTGCCCCTTGCTAAGTAGAATTTCGGGGATAATATATTATTAGTCAGTATTCTAGCCGTCGGCCTATCATATAGTAGTTTTACCCATGAAATAAAATTATCTCCCATATCAAATTTTTCCAATACTTTGAATAAATATTGCCATACTACTTGATCAAACGCTTTTTCTGCATCCAATGAAATAATTGCTAGTTCTTCTTCAGTATTATGTGAGTACATTATATTAGACAACCGTCTCAAATTGTTAAATGAGTATCTCTTTGGTATGAAGCCTGTTTGGTCCGGATCTATTAGTTTACTAACATATTTACTCAATCTTCTCGCTAGGGTCTTCGTTAATATTTTTTGGTCTGTATTTAGGAGTGCAATAGCTCTATATGAGGCTGGGTCTTCTAGATCTTTATCCTTTTTTGGTATAAGTGTAATAGTTGATTCAGTTGTGTTTCTGGTAGTTTATTTTCTTTAAAAATGTATGTATATAAATCTTGCAACCGTGGAGAAATTATTTTGTAGAATCTTTTATGGAATTAATTACTAAAGCCATCTGGTCCTGGGGTTTTGCCATTCTTGAACGAACTAATTGTTTCTTCTATTTCCTGAGCTCCTAATGCCTCTTGTTCCACCATATTCAATTTTGGAATATTACAGTTATCTAAGAAATTTGCAATTTGAGTATTATTTGCAGAGGTTTTCGATGTATATAAGTTTTGATAAAATTGAGCAAATCTTTTATTAATATCTTTAGGTAGTGTTAGTAATTCCCCTTTGTCTGATTTTATTTTAGTAATTGTATTTTCTGTGTCCCTTTTTTTCAGTTGGCGTGCTAGGAGTTTATGAGGTTTATCACCAAATTCAAAAGTCTCTTGTTTTGTAATTTGAAATAATCTCATTATTCTGGCCGATAAAAATTTATTTAATTTATATTTTAGTATTATTACCTTATTATGTTTATCTATAGTTGGTTCTTTGGCATTTTCTAAATCTAATTGTCTAATTTCTTCTTCTAACTGCAATTGTTCAGTGTTATTCTGTTTATTTTGGAAAGGTTGATATGAAATTATAGTTCCTCTAATAAATGCCTGAAAAGTTTCCAATAGTAAGGAAGGTGAAATATCTGGTGTATCATTTGTCTCAAAGAAGAATCTCATCTGCTCTTTTAAATATGTGCAACCTTGTAAGTTATTTAAAATTTGGGGGTTAAACCTCCAAAACGAATTTTTATCGGGCATTCCTTCTAATTTTAAAGAAAAAGTTAATGGGGAATGATCAGAAATTATACTATTATGGTATTTAGAATTATATTTATATGGAATTAGTTTTTGTGTATCCACTAAGAAATAATCAATACGTGAATATCTTTTATGTACTGTTGAATAAAATGAATATTCCCTACTTACTGGGTTAGCGATTCTCCATACATCTGGTATATTAGTATTTTTCATGTATGTATTTAGGAGTTCACTCGTTTCAGATTTTATGTTAGTCCTTTTTTGTTTTGCTGATTTATCCAAATATGAATCTAAAACACAATTCAAATCTCCCCCTATTATCACATTTTGATGATTAAGTTCTGAAATTATATCCAAAATTTTACAAAAAAAATGGGGATTGTCAAAATTAGGAGCATAAATATTTATCCAAGTAAGTGGAGTAGAATAAATTTGTCCCGAAACTATGACGTACCTCCCCTCTTTATCTGCTATAGTATTCTTTACTTTAAATGGCATACCTTTACAAATGATAATAGCCGTGCCTCTAGATTTAGAAGTAAATGAATAGTAGTATGTTTGCCCAATGCAATTGGCCCTCAGTCTTATCTGTGTTTGATATTTCAGATGTGTCTCTTGTAAAAAAAATAATGTCACTATTTAATGCTTTTAATTGGGCAAAGATCTTACCCTATTTAGTTGGTTCATTAGCACCCCTTATAGTCCAACTACAGAATGTGATTCCTCCAGTTTTTTTTTTGTTTATCGTCTTGCATTATTAATCATGTTAATACCTTTACTTCATATGGTGCAACCAAGAACCTTATAACTACAGATGAAGGATGATCATCCCCAGTTGTTAAGTTTTGTTGGCATCTCCACTTCAGAATGAACCTTGAAAAAGACCATAAAGTGTAGAGTCGTGAAAAGATAATTAACAAACAAAAAGTGATATTATAATATCCAAAAATAAAGATATTATAATTAAAAACAAGCCACCAACAGGTGCTAGAAAAATTCTTATTGACTTCCGTAGATGTTTTTATATGTTTCGCTCTGCCCCCTTGACTTCGATATAACAGTAATTATGTTAATTATATACCCATATCTATCAATATGCCTAGATTTATTACAATTAAGTCTCAAACTTTTGTATCAGACAACAGCAGGTCCCAAGGCGTTAACCAGATTCAGACCCTTGGATAATTTCCAAGTATCTGAATCTCCTCCCCCCTTTATGCACAATCGAGACCAAGTCTACGGTATCCATAAAATGTGTTAATATGTTACTAATACCCAATTTTATTAATTATATTTTATGTTAGTATGTAATTATATATTTCTTAAATCATATTCTATATTACACTATATTCTCAATTTATTTTCCCCACCACAGTTTCTCTTCTTTGTCAGTCCTTTGTTGAAATGAAACTTAAAATCCGACCTTGAATTAACATTCCAAAGATAAAATGCCTAGACAGTGCCTCGAGGAGGGTACGTCATTTTAACAAGAGCAGTCTCTTTTATATGTTAAAAAAAAGAGACACAAACCTTTCTTTGTCGTTTCTCCTCGATGTTATTGTAGGAGACCAACTCCTAACGATCAGTAGTCCTTGTTTGTGATACTTTGTGCATATTTAAATGCCTCTTCTGGATCCGTGAATGCACGTTCAACATAGTTATAAGATATTCTCAATTTAGCGGGGTACTCTATCCCATATCTTACTCCAGAGACCTCTTTCAGTAGCCTTCTCGTGTTTATAAACTTATTCCTCTTTTCCACGACTTCAGCTGGAAAATCACGGAAGAATCTTAGTTTGTCTTCCCCAAACATCAAATTCACACCATGTGGAATATTTGTCATAATTCCTTCCAGGGTTGGAATGTCATGGAATTTCAAAATAATCTGTCTTGGGGGTGCAGTTAAGCTTGCTTGAGCCTTACGTCGGACACGCTGAGCCATATCTATTCTCGGGGCTTCAGGCAGCTTAAGCACTTGTTTGAGTAAATTGGCAGCAAATTCCTGAACATTTTGTCCAATCTCCTTTCCTTCTTTTAATCCAATTCTCCTCAAATTTTGTCTCCTTGATCTTGCCTCCAAGTCCGTACATTTATACTTCATTTTAGCAAGCTCCGTCCCAATATCTTGTTCCTGTTTTAGTCTCTTTATGTCCTTAGCCATCTCAGTTATCGTATTGTCCATTCCTTCCATAGCCACCTCAGTGGATTTTAGCATTGTATCCAGTTTTTTATTACAATCCTTATCAACCCGCTTAATTTTTTTGTTCAAATCCTCCTCAACTTCGACCACACGTTTGGTTTAAGTCATCAATTTTCCCCCATCAGCGTATCATTACCTTGTTTAATTTTTTCAGAGAGGCTTTTGTCCAGCACGATGTTCTCCTCTCCTATCAGTTTTGAAATAACTTCAGTGACTGAAGCTAATACTCACTTTTCCAGATGTTCCATTTGTTCCTCCATTAAAGGCAATTCTGTAGAAGGATTTTGGGAATCAACTTCTTCTTCTGAATTTCCAGCTGATGTTTGAGGGAATTGAGGAGTTTCTTCAGTTTTTTTTTTCAAATAGGTTCTTGTATCAGGTCTTGAAGCGGCTTTCGCAGGCTTCTGGCGAGGTTTCTGTCTTTTCATTTAAAACTGCAATTATTCTCTGTATCAGCAGGATTTCTGATAACACACAATTAAATAGCAGCTCCGGTAGTTATTTTCAGTACTCCCCCATCTTCCAACTGTTATTTTAGCACATTAAAACATTCTTCGGGAGCAGAGCGAAACAGCGACGTCTCTCACCACACCATTGACGCCACCGGAAGTCCCGAATTCTATCAATCTTTGTCACTGACCCCTGGGGGGTTCCTTCATCGTGAGCTTCCTAACAACACGAACCGCCTAGTGGGCTTCCCAAGGAGCTGATCTAGGAGGTCTTCACGCATGTATTTTTTAAGTTCCTTCTGTTGGAATTCCGTCACAACTTGGCTTAACCAGTCTACGGTACAAATGACCGTATTGCAATGTGTGGTAAGGAACTGCAAATGCTGCGATGTCTGAAGAAGAATCTTAACTCGAAAAGTCGTCATTCCTTCTCTCCAGAGAGGCTGCCAGTCCAGACGAGTGACTCCGGCAATTTGTGCCTATCTCATGTCTTACAATTACTGTCTCGTCTCCTTTCTCATATCGGGCTAAATATTTTGGACGTGGATAAACGCACGCCACCAAATTGGAGGACAGTTTATTCCCAGCTATTATCATGCAACTGGACCATCCTACCTCAAACAGTCATGCTGAAACTAATGTCTACATATTTTATGTCACTCGGACTATCCATGACCGGTCTTTGCTGGCTTTATCTTGCACCAAACGGTTTTCCCTTATCATATATTTATAGATTGGTTATGCATTGGTTGCAATCTTACCTTTTCATTTTACTGACTGGTTGGCACGCAATAAACGCTTTTCACTGTACCTCTGTACACGTGGCAATAAACTAAACAGAACCGAAGGAGGGGTGATTGGCTGAATTGCCTAATTCTGCTCCTATCACATAGATTTCAATATTCGAATCCCGTCTGATTATTAAGTAACTCTTGACTGTATTTTATTCAATGTCACTTGAATGTGGATGCAGAGGACATCATTGCCAGCTAATTGCTTGGTCCATAACGCCGCCCGGCGGCATGGGGAACTGACAACTCACTCGATATGGGGTTGGAGTGAATGGCGATGTATGTTACATGGATGATAAAGTGTTAGAGTCCTTGACGGATTCCTTCTCCGTGCCTATGTAGAACTAATGTAGTTTGTGTCGAGGAATGTAACTCTTGATTTGATTAACAATATATCGTCCACTTTTCCCTTCTTCCAGCAACATATCACTGGAGGAGCCTGAAAAGGGATAGAACACAGGTCTTTGTGCATGGAGGATCGTCACTCAGCTGAGTTTTCCGAAGAAGTACCAAGGCAGTTTGATGAGGGAATTGCCCTAGAATTGACTTCAAGCAACGACGCAGATAGTGGTAGTGGAAGGTAATGTTTCAGAAAGCTTTCTGACGATTTATTTTGAGATTGTTGCGAAGATAATTACTAATTTTCTCGGCAGCGGGGCCCAGAGTAAGAGGGTGAGTATTTATGGCGAGAGGGGAGCATTTGGAAGCACATTTGAGGGGTATTTACAAAAAAACATAAGACACTTATGTTCAAGGTCGACAGAGGAGCGGCGGGTGAAGGAGTGAGTGCGGGAATTGGTTGAGAAGGTAATCTCTTGTGGAGTTTTTTTCAAGAGCGAGTGATTTAAAAACCGGTCGGGTAGAGTTGCCTTCAAGGTGTGAGATACGCTTTGTGCTCACAATCACCGCTCAAAGACTAAATCTTGGAAGCAAGAGTTCTTTATTCCTCACGACTCTTCAGACCCGGGTGCCTCTCCAAGTCGAGACACACCGAAGCCAAAGAAGTCATCCCCCTTTATACACATAAATTTTACATTCAACCTCCCCTCCGGACCGTTCTCCAATCAGGGTCTGAGGTGCACAATCTGTAGGTACATCCCACCGTACATCCCCTCGCACCTCCCACATCATACATCGCATGTTCAAACATGTTCATGGTAATGAGCAGTTTCTTGACCAGGGGTGTGTTGTAATATTCATTTATTCTATTAAGCATGCTCAGTTGCTCATGACCTACCCTAGTTTTACTCACCTCCTAGTGAACCCTCTCAGTTCTCCTATATCAGTACTAAAGATAAGCTATAGTGACAAGGGTCCCATCTATCACTCCATTCCACTGATAGCGATCTCTCTACATCACTCCCTGCTACCGCTATACAATGCTATTACTTCTTACTCAAGGACTCAAGGATGGGTCTGGCAAGCTTCAGACACAGCTGTGTCAGAACTCTCTCTCCAGCCCCTCTCAGTTCGAATTCTCTTTAAAACTCCTTACTTTAATGGGGTTTAATCACTTTATCCCTCACAAAGGGTTACAGAGGAGCGGCATGTGGAGGAGAGAGGGTGTGGGGGTTGCTTGATAAGCAAATATCTTAGAGTTTTTTGAATGTGTTTCCTGGCTTGTGATTTAAGAACCGGTGGATGCCATCCTGCAAAACATACATTCAAGGTCGCCAAAGGAGCGACGTGTTAAGGAGGTAGTGCGGTGATTGGCTGAGAGTGTATTCTCTTGGGAAGTTTTTCTTTTTTTTCGGGAGCGGGTAATTCAATACCGAGTCGAGGCCAGCCTGCAACAGATACAGTGACATCCATAATATTTGGGTCAATGTCCAATCATTTCTTTATTTGTCTCTACTCCAGAATTTGAGATTAGTAATCGAAAAAAATCACGTGTTTAAAGTGAACATTTGTCAGAGTTTTAAAGAAGGAACTGCAGATGCTGGAGAATCGAGGGTACACAAAAAGCTGGAGAAACTCAGCGGGTGCAGCAGCATCTAAGGAGCGAAGGAGATAGGCGACGTTTCGGGTCGAGACCCTTCTTCAGACTGGTCAGGGATCAGGGAAACGAGAGATATAGACGGTGATGTGGAGAGATAAGGAACAATGAGTGAAAGATATGCAAAGAAGTATCGGTGATAAAGGGAACAAGCCATTGTAAGCTGTTTGTGGTGTGAAAATGAGAAGCTGGTGCGACTGGGGTGGGGGAGGGAGATGGAGATGGAGGGAATGCCAGGGCCCGAGGGCTGAGGGAGAGGTGGGAGGGGAGGAGACAGCAAGGGTTAACAGAATTGAGAAAATTCAATATTCAAGCCCAAAGGATGCAGACTCCCCAAGCGGAATATGAGGTGCTGTTCCTCCAGCTTGCGGTGTTGCTCACTCTGGCCGTGGAGGAGGCCTAGGACCGAGAGGTCGGATGTGGAATGGGAGGGGGAGTTGAAGTGCTGAGCCACCGGGAGGTCGGGTTGGTTATTGCGGACCGAGCGGAGGTGTTCGGCGAAGCGATCGCCAAGCCTCCGCTTGGTTTCACCGATATAGATCATCACCTATTTATCAGAGTTTAATAAAGGACATTTTTAATCATTTTGACTTTACAATGTAGACAATACTAGTGTTTATACCTTGTTCCCCATTTCAAGGCACCATAATGTTTGAGACACTGCGATGTAATGTTAATGAAAATAGTCATGATTAGTATTTTGTTGCATATCTTTTGCATGTAATGAAAAAAGTCTGCGATTCGTTTACATACCAATAGCCGAGTGACTTATCTGGTGATGCTCTGCCAGGCCTCTATTGCAGCCATCTTCAATGTATGCTTGCTTTAGGGGCTAATCCACTTCAGTTTTCTCTTCAGCACACAAAAACGGGTTCAGATCGGGGTGATTGACTTGGGCACTCAAGAATTGACAATTTTAGGCTTTGAAAATCCACTTTGTTGCTTTAGCACTATGTATCGGATCATTGTCTTGCTGTAGAATGAACCGCCGGCCAATGAGTTGAGGCATTTTTTTGAACTCCATCAGATAGGATGTGTCTGCACACTTCAGAATTAATTGTGCTACTACCATCTGCAGACGTATAATCAATGAAGATACGTGAGCCAATACCTACAGCAGCCATGCATGCTCAGGCCATAACACCACCACTATGATTCACAGATGAGATGTTATGCTTTGAATCTTAGGCAGTTTATTCTCTCCTCCGTATTTTGGTCTTGCTATCCCTCTGATATAAGTTAATCTTAGTCTTATCTGTCCACACAAACAAACACAAACACACATCAACACATGCAGTCACACACACACATCAGCACACTCAGAATCATTCATCAGCACACGCACACTCACACTCACACCCACATACTCACACACGCACACACAAATATGCATGCACATGCACTGACATGCACACATAACAGAACATAGTTAAAGCAAGCTACCTGCAGTGATATGAGAGAGAATACATGTTCGTACATGCCCCTCAGAAAACGTCAATCAGCCCAGAATACCAATGACACTTGATTTTACTTCGGAGTCACGTGAGTGACTACGTGAAGAAGAGCCGCCTCACGCTGGTAACGCATGACGTCGACGCTGACGGCAGAAGGTGGAGCTGCAGTAAGGAGCAGCTCCTCGCAGCGGTCGGAACGGCCCGCAGGTAAGAACAGTAAAGTTTGGGTTTTTTAGCGGGCGCTGGGTAGGTCAGCAGTATAGGAAATTTGTAAAAACAGGTCAGAGTCATATTAGTGCTGGATAAGCACAAATGATGAAGTAAATTTATATTCGCGGGTTAAATGCTTCCTGGGTGTGAAAAATAAATATACGGGAAAGCTAGTGCGGAGCCGGTTCCGATACCGGTGGCCGCAGATATTACCCGTTAGCGAATTAGTTTACAAAATGATAACCACGGAGAGAAATGCTCCCGAATATGTAAAAATGGAAAATAAAATAAAATAAAAAATCTGAGAGGTCCGTGGTTCTGATGACTCTGACATTGAAAAGTCCTCCACATAAGTAAACTATGTGGAACTGATTATGGAGCATATGGAGAAAGTTCTCCAAATAATTATGAGACTAGGGTCATAGTACCTGAAGGTTCCTAAGGTTAGCCCTGAGGGGTTTAATTATTCTGAATATGGCCATGGGCCTAATTGGAAGTTGGAACTCGGACCCAGGATTTGGGCCGGAAGAAGTCTCATGGGATGAAATCCCAATTGATTTAGGGCTGCAGAAGGCAGACCCTGTTGATGGTGATTTGCATTTTTGAAAGCACACCACAAAATAAAAATAAAAATAAAATGAAAAAAAATATGAAAAGAGGCCAAAGATGCATGGAATAGCAAAAGGTTTTGCTATATATGAAGGAAGTGGTGAGGCTATGGAAGAAATCCTAGCTTGCCAACATATATATATGGTATCTCACCAACTTCATGATTCTGTGATGATTGAAATATTAAAATTGCACAGCACAGGAAATTGTGCCTCATTGGAAGAGCCTACGGTTTATCCGTTAATATGGGCATCCATGACTCCAAATATGAGGAGCGTCAAATAGTGAGGTTTAAAAATCCTCACAAATTATTCTGCTGCTATTATGGCTTTTGGGCAAATGAAAGGAAAACATAATAAAGACGCTATTGTGCAATTCTTTCTATGAAATTTTATATAATATAAATGGCTATTTGGGCCATTTTTTCACCCAAGGTTGCATACCTGTGTCAAGCAAGTGGTGTTTAAGCTCTTGGTTATCTGTTTGGAGTAATCTGCCTAACTTATTGAAATTGGATGAAAAGCTAAATTTTTAGCTGCATGAAACCTTCGTCTTTGGACGAAAAGGTATTTTCGCCCAGAAGGGGATTTGATATTGGAAATATAGGCAGAAATATGTCAAGGAAGTTTTATTGTATTGCAC
The DNA here is from genome assembly GCA_035221665.1 of Okamejei kenojei. Taxonomy (NCBI): domain Eukaryota; kingdom Metazoa; phylum Chordata; class Chondrichthyes; order Rajiformes; family Rajidae; genus Okamejei; species Okamejei kenojei. Next base: position 17,749,451 of record CM069166.1, on the reverse strand, counting down.
AACCAAATACTTACCCGAATTCAGGGGATAAGGAGAACACCACGCTCATATGCAGAGGAATTAAAGACTTGTTCCCTGCTTAAAGAAACTGCGGATTAATCTCCAGTTAGAGGAGATTACAAAAAGTTTATTAAGACTGGCTTACTATTATTTTTGATCAGTATATTACGAGCAGTTTCATTTAGCTACTATTACTTTTAAAAAAAGAGGTTAATCCTCCTGTACAGAATAAACCTGCTTATGTTTTCGTGTTTTCTGCAATTGAAAAAGCAGAGATTTATGTTCACATTGCCTAATTATCTGGAAAAGAGGTAATGGAAAAGGTTTTTGAACACGAGCATAAATTTGTCTTTAATGTTAGAAGGCATTACAGATGATGGTTTGCAGAAGTATTCTGGACCTTACAGGTCTAAAATAAGTTGTAGAATACAAACATGTTCAAATGGAGACATTGAATACTGCAAAATATTTAATTCAGCAGGTTGTTATATGGCTAAGATTGATGAAAAGACGCCTATTATTCTGTACCTATGCATCAGGTCTCGGTGATACTTAAATTTTAATTGGTTGTGACAATTATGGCAGTTAGCTTTGCCAAATGGACTGAGTTCAGCTTTTTACTCTTTACGAAACTGTTGAAACCAGTTTAGCCAATTAGAGCACAAAATGCACATCATTATGGCTTATCTCAATGACATTCTGGTCATTAGTGATTATCAGGAGTCAGCTGAGGACTCAGTTTTCAGTTACTAAAGCTTTATGGAAGCTAAGGTTCTTAATTCATCTAATTAAGCCCCAGCTGCAGCCAGCACAAACAATTTACTTTTGGGGTTTGTAATTAACTCAGTGACTATGTTAATACCTTTACCAACAGATAAAGTCGATGATATTTTGGTAACTTGTCATTATCTCATTCAAAACCTTATCCTTCCATCCGAGAAATGGTGACAACCATTGGTGAACTGCTAGCAGCATTTCCTGCACTAGAATTTGGTTTCATTATATTTATTGATATCTTCGAAGGTACAAGATACAAGCTCTCAAAGAGAAGGCAGGCCATTTGACAGGCCTATGTAATTAACAAAAGAAGCTGTATTGGAATTTACAATGGTGGGTTTAAAAAAGGAAAATGTCCCACAAGCTGCTAATAAATATTATGATTAAACAGCCTGAAATGGTTTACATACAGATGCTAGTGCTCTCGGATGGGGGCCACAGATTTATCCTCCAGTTGTGGAGGTAGATGGAAAACTGAAGAACAAGTGTTTCTCCAAGAGAATGGTATTAAAAACTATTTGGGAGTTATTGGGGGCCTTTTATGGGCTTAAAGCATATTGTTGTGCTAAACAAGGTCTGCATGTGTTAATACAATTACACAATAAAACAGCTGTGGTTTACATTAATCACATGGGGAGAGTTGGATCAGTATCATGTGATTGTCTGGTCAATGAGATATGGCAATGGTGTATTGGTCGGCAGATATGGATTGCAGTAAGCTATACTTCAGGTAAAGACAATGTGGTAGCAGATGAAAGGTCCAGGATTTTAAAGATAATACGAAATGGATGTTTAAGCCACCAATATTTAAGAATATTGTTCGACGATTTGGGTTGCCAGAAATTGATTTGTTTGCATCTAGGCTTAATCATCACTTGCCTCATTATAGTGTCTTGGGAACACGATCCGGACGCAGTTGCAGTAGATGCATTTTTATTACACTGGGGAAAAATGTTCTTTTATGCTTTTCCACCATTTGCTCTGATCCAGAGATGCTTAAGAAAATAGAGCAAGATTCAGCTTCCGGATTGTTGGTAGTACCAAATTGGCCAACTCAACCTTGGTTCCCAGTTATGCTGAATATGATTAAAGAACCGTATATGCAGATTCTTAACTGTAGTGATATCTTGACTAATCCAGTAACAAATGAAGATTACCCATTATATGCATATATGAATTTGTTAATCTGCAGGTTTTGACCAGACCACTACAGGAACTGGGATTGTCGGACCAAACTTGACAGTTAATTGGCACATCATGGCGAGATAGCACACAGAAACAATATATGACACATATTAAGAAATAGGAAGAATTTTGCACACAGTCAAAATATTTCTGATGATTATGTGAATGTTACTCATGTTTTGGAATTCCTTGCCAATTTGCGCTTTGGTCAACATTTAAGTTACAGTGCCATTAACACTGCACGCAGTGTCTTGTCGTCCTATTTAGGACTTATGACTGGTGAGAAATCAATTGGGTCGCATCCATTAATATCACGATTCATGAAAGGAATTTTTCACATGAATCCGCCAAAACCTAGATATACAGAGATTTGGGATGTGAGCATAGTACTTGCTCTACTTAGAGAATGGACGCCAATTGAAGGGTTGTCATTGGATAGGTTAACATTGAAATTGGTCATGTTAATGTCACTGGTCTCAGCCCAAAGAGTGCAAACTTTACAAATGTTGCGTTTAGACTGTATGCATGTGACTACAGATAACGTTGTATTCTTGTTTACGATCTGATCAAACAAGTAGACCAGGGAGATCTGGAACAAAGGTAACCTTTTCAAGCTTTTCATATTGAGCTTGCTTTGTGTGTGGTTAGACATTTGAACCAATGTATTAAAGTGACGGACACTTTTCGAGGAAACGAAAAGACATTGCTGCTTACGCACAAAAAAGCCACACACAAAAGCTTCAGTTCAAACTATCTCAAAAATGGTTGAAACAGGTGTTGGTTTTAGCGGGAATAGACACTGATGTCTTCAAATCTCACTCCACCAGGGCGGCAGCTACGTCCGCGACGAAGGGGCGGGACGTACCTCTTGAGCATATTTTTAAAAAATCGCAGGGTGGAGTAAAGAAGAAACTTTTCAAAGTTCTACAACAACCTGTTCACACTATGACAAGCTTTGGACACGCGGTGTTGGGAGCACTATAATCACCTGCTTTGTTTGCTATTAATTGCTATAATCAGTTGTGTAGTCACTGATATTTTTTTGTCACTTATAATCATTTTTTCCCTCAAATATAAGGAGGGTATTATATGGTCTTTCAGCCATTAAAAAAACTTGATTGTGAAAAGATCTAACATTTGTGTGCTTTCTCATGTATGTGTTTACTTAGCCGGATTGTCGTACGGATTAATTCTACGACATAAAAAAACACAGAAAGCTTTAAAACTCTTCACGTAGTCACTCACGTGACTCCGAAGTAAAATAGTAAGATTAAACGAGAACTCACCTGTTCGAAGTTTGATCGTTATTTTACGAGGAGTTACGATGAGGGATTACGTGCCCTCCACTCCCACCCTCGTAAAATAAATGATCAAATGGTGGTCTAAGTCTTTTTATGAGCCTTACTATGTTACTCCCGGCTTTGGTGTTCTGTGTTTTTCATGCCGTTGCTTTGAAGTATGCCGTTACCAGCGTGAGGCGGGCTCTTCTTCACGTAATCCCTCATCGTAACTCCTCGTAAAATAACGATTCAAACTTCGAACAGGTGAGTTCTCGTTTAATCTTACTATTCTATATTATTCCCACTTTTCAGCATTTGTCACGTTAGTTATCTATCCTTCCGTTTGAAATTACCGTAGTACCTTTTTTCCAGGATTGGGTGGGGGGAGGGGGTGGGGCATAACAGCACAGAGAACACGAGAAACGTCTCAAATAAAAACAGATATGAGTATTGCAAGATGGAACGTTTGTTTTTTTCGGGCTCTTGAACATTAGTGATCGCATATGGGCCTATTTCATTTTCTCAATTATTTTTATGATAACTTACAGGGCATGATTATACAAGGTATGATTTGTCAGTTTGCAAATGACGCTAATGTAGGTAATATAGTAGATAGCGAAGATGCTGATCAAAAATTAGAACAGGATGTTAATCAACTTGGCAAATAGGCAACAGCAAGCACCCTATGCTCTGGTTTGAAAATAAGTTCGAATATAGTATTCATTTGGAATATAGTATTCCGTTTTTGTTACCGCACTAAAGAAAATATTTCGGTAATCTGCTATGCACATTTTCTTTCGACACAAGAGCATTTGCTATGAAGAATGGTTGGGAACACATTGTTTCTTGAAGCACAAGCGCCTGAGATGTGATATCAAAGACCTGAAATGGCATGAATGTTAAGGTCTTTTACAAGGACGGGAATGCAACAAAACACAACACAAGAGTTTAAGGCGAGAAATTGAATGAATTAGCAGAAACTGATGGGACAACGTTTTCATTCAGTGAGTGGTGGGTATATTGGTCGAGCATCCAGAGGAATTATCTGATACAGCTCCATTAGAACATTAAAAAAGTATATGGGTAATCCAATAAATCATGTCTATTCCTCACTATTGTCTGCAGAAAGTTATGCTACATTAATGGCTACATGGATCCAATTGCCAAGGGACCATTTGTTGCACGTCTCACTGTTTACTTTTGCAGAATAATGCAACATAGCAGTTATAAATAAAGATTCCGAGGGGTGTGGGAAAGCAGAGGGTTTGTTACTTGAACGCAATGTTCGAGGGGTGAGGGAGGCAGAGAGTCTCATCACACTTGAGACGAGTGCCAGTAGCACCATCCATCAAAAGTACATTTATATACGATCAATGTGGATTTGAAGTTAATTGTCGGCTTGTAAATGGTAAGCTGAACGGCCACATTTGTGCACTCTAGCTGTAGTTTTGCAGACACAAAACTGTCAATACACCTGAGGATTGGAGAGAAATGCACAAAAGAAAACATGCGGGTATGCTCTGATGAAGAATACACAACTTTGAGCTCAGGCCCTTTGCTGCTGGATGATGAAAACTGGAACTAGTTTTATATACCATAGCACGAATTAATAAAAGTTCCTATTTACTCTTGCTGAAGACCAGATTCATTAGTCTGCACACCTTGCAAGACTCACGTGGACATGAATGCCGTTGGGAAGTAGCCGTGTCTGGTTTGTCACGGAAATACTATCGTGCTGTGGCAGGCAAGTGCTTCCCTGTATTCGGGAAGAAGGAGACCACCACGCTCATACGGAGAGGTATTAAAGACTTATATACTTAAAGAAACTGTGGATGACCCTCCAGTTGGAGGGAGATTGCAAAAATTTATAATGCCTGGCTTAACATTACTTCTGATCGATATGTATTACAAGCAGTTTCGGGAGCCATTATTATTTTTTAAAGAAGGGGTTAATCCTCCTGTACAGAATAGACCTGCTTATGCTTATGTGTTTTCTGCAGAGGAAAGAATGGAGATTAATGTGGAAATTGACAAATTATCTGGAAAAGGCGTAATGAAAAGACTTATGAACATAAGCATCAATTTGTCTCTAATATATTTCGAAGAGATAAAAAAGATGGTGGTTGCAGAATTATTCTGGACCTTACAGATCTGAATAAGTTTGTAGAATACAAACATTTTAAGATGGAGACATTCAGTACTGCAAAATATTCTTATCTCAGCAGGGTGTTATATGGCTAAGATTGATTTGAAGGATGCCTATTATTCTGTAGCAATTCATCAATGCTTCAGGAGGTATTTAAAATTTAATTGGCTGGGACAATTATGGCAGTTTAAAGCTTTACCAAATGGATTGAGTTCGGCTCCTAGACTCTTTAAAAACTGTTGAAACTAGTTTTAGCCCAATTAAGAGCACAGAAACACATTGTTATGGCTTATCTGGGATGATATTCTGATCATTAGTGATACTCAAGAGTCAGCTGAGCACTCAGTTTCAGTTACTAAAGCTTTGTTTTGAAAAGCTAGGGTTTTTGATTCATCTAATTAAGTCCCAGCTGCAGCCAGCACAATCAATTAACTTTTGGGGTTTGTAATTAAACTCAGTGACTATGTTAGTTACTTTGCCAACAGAGAAGGCCAATGACATCTTGATGACTTGTAATTTACCTCATTCACAATACCTTATCCCTCCATCCGAGAAGTGGCGAAAACCATTGGGAAACTGGTAGCAGCATTTCCGGCAGTGGAATTTGGTCCATTAACATTATCAAAATCTTCAAAGGGACCAAAATAAGGACTCTTAAAGAGAAGGCAGGTCACTTTGACAGGCCTATGCAATTAACAAAAGAAGCCGTGTTGGAATTACAATGGTGGGTTGAAAATGTCCCACAAGCTGCTAAGAATATCATGATTAAACAACCTGAAATGGTTTTACAAACGGATGCTAGTGCTCTCGGATGGGGGGGGCTACAGATTTCGTCTCCAGTTGTGGAGGTAGATGGAAAGCTCAAGAAGAAGCGTTTCTTCAAGTTTATGGTATTAACTATTTGGAGTTATTGGGTGCTTTTTTATGGACTTAAAGCATATTGTTGTGCTAAACAAGGTCTACATGTGTTAATACAGTTAGACAATAAAACGGCTGTTGCATACATTAATCACATAGGGGGAGTTAGGTCAGTATCATGTGATTGTCTGGCCAATGAGATATGGCAATGGTGTATTGGTCGCCAAATATGGATTTCAGCAAGCTACATTCGGGTAAGGACAATGTGGTAGCAGATGTAAGGTCCAGGATTTTTAAAGATAATACGGAATGGATGCTTAAGCCAGCAATATTTAAGAATATTGTAAACCAATTTGGGTTGCCAGAAATAGATTTGTTTACATCTAGGCTTAATCTATCAGTTGCCTACTTATGTGTCTTGGGAACACGATCCAGATGCAGTAGCAGTAGATGCTTTTTCATTACACTGGGGAAAGATGTTCTTTTATGCTTTTCCACCATTTGCTTTGATTCAGAGATGCCTGAAGAAGATAGAACAAGATTCTGCTTCTGGATTGTTGGTAGTTCCAAATTGGCCAACTCAACCTTGGTTCCCAGTAATGCTGAATATGATTAAAGAACCATATATGTCGATTCCTAACTGTAGTGATATCTTGACTAATCGGGTAACTAAAGAGATTTACCCATTGTATGCATATATGAATTTGTTAATCTGCAGGTTTTGACCAGACCACTACAGGAGCTGGGATTGTCGGACCAAACTATGGAAGTTATGGTTGCATCATGGCGCAATAGCACACAAAAGCAATATATGACACATATTAAGAAATGGGAAGACTTTTGCACACAGTCAAATATTTCTTATGATACTGTAAATATTGCAAATGTTTTGGAATTCCTTGCCAATTTGCATTTTCAGCAACATTTAAGTTACAGTGCCATTAACACTGCATTAGGGCTTATGACTGATCAGAGATCAATTGGGTCGCATCCATTAATATCTAGATTCATGAAAGGAATCTTTAATATTAATCCACCCAAACCAAGATACACAGAGATTTGGGATGTGAGCATTGTACTTACGCTACTTAGACAATGGACTCCAATTGAAGGGTTGACATTGGAAAGATTGACATTGAAATTAGTCATGTTAATGTCACTGGTCTCAGCTCAAAGAGTGCAAACTTTACAAATGTTGCGTTTAGACTGTATGCATGTGACTACAGATAATGTTGTGTTCTATGTTTACGAGCTGATCAAACAAAGCAGACCAGGGAGATCTGGAACAAAGGTAACCTTTCAAGCTTATCATATTGATCCTACTTTGTGTGTGGTTAAACATTTGAACGAATATATTAAAGTTACTGACACCCTTTGAGGAAATGAAAAAAGCGTTAATGGTTACGCACAAAAAAACCACACACAAAAGCTTCAGTTCAAGCTATCTCAAAATGGTTGAAACAGTGTTGGTTTTAGCGGGAGTAGACACTGATGTGTTCAAATCTCACTCCACCTGGGCGGCAGCTACGTCCGCGGCGAAGGGGCGGGACGTACCTCTCGAGCATATTTTAAAAGTCGCAGGTGGAGTAGAGAAGAAACTTTTTCAAAGTTCTACAATAAACCTGTTCACACTATGACAAGCTTTGGACACGCGGTGTTTGGGAGCACTATAATCACCTGCTTTGTTTACTATTAATTGTTATAATCAATGGTGTAGTCACTTCTATCTTTTATCACTTGTAATCATTTTCCCTCAGATATAAGGAGGGTTATTATATGGTATTTAAACCATTAAAAAGTTAATTGTGAAATGATCTAACATTAGTCTGGTTTCTCATGTATGTGTTTACTTAGCCGGACTGTCGTACGGATTGATTCTACGACATAAAAAACACAGAAAGCTTTAAAATCTTCACGTAGTCACTCACGTGACTCCGAAGTAAAATAGTAAGATTAAACAAGAACTTACCAGTTCGAAGTTTGATCGTTATGTTATGAGGAGTTACGATGAGGGATTACGTGTCCTCCGCTCCCACCCTCATAAAATAAATGATCAAATGGTAGTTCTGAGTCTTTTATGAGCCTTACTATGTTACTCCGGCTTTTGGTGTTCTGTGTTTTTCATGCCGCTGCTTTGAAGAATGCCGTTGCCAGCGTGAGGCGGGTTCTTCACGTAATCCCTCATCGTAACTCCTCATAAAATAACGATCAAACTTCGAACTGGTAAGTTCTTATTTAATCTTACTATTAATTCACAACTCTCTGTGTAAAAAAGTTGTTGCTCAGCTCAGTCTTAAATTACCTCCCCTTTATTCTAAGACTGTGGCCCCTTGTTCAGGACTCACCCAGCATTGGGAACATTTTTCCTGCATGTAGCTTGTCCAATCCATTCATAATTGTATATGTTTCCATAAGATCCCCCCTCATACTTCTATATTCCAGCGAATACAAGCCTAGTCTTTTCAATCTTTCCTCATATGCCAGTCCCGCCATCCCAAGGTTCAATGTCGTGAACCTACGCTGCAGTGCTTCAATCACAAGGATGTCCTTCCTCAAATTAGGAGACCAAAACTGTACACGATACTCCAGATGTGGTCTCACTAGAGCCCTATACAACTGCAGAAGAACCTCTTTTCAACTGTACCGAAATCCTCTTGTTATGAAGGCCAACATTCCATTTGCTTTCTTCACAGCCTGCTGTACCTGCACACAACTTTCAGTGACTGATGTGCAAGGAAAAAAACAGGTCTCGCTGTACCACCCCCTTACCAAAACCCCATTGGGATAGTAATTTTCCCCCTTGTTTTTGGCGCCAAAATGGATAACCTCACATTTATCTATATAATACTGCATCTGCCACTCATCTGCCCTATTACTCAACCCTTTCCGGGTCCCCTGCAAACTCCTAACATCCTCTTCACTTTTTAAACTGCCATCCAGCTTTGTGTCATCCGCAAACGTGCTAGTGTTGCTCCTAATTCCCTCTTCCAAAATCATTTACATATATGGTAAAACAGTTGTGGCCCCAACACCGAGCCTTGCAGCACTCCACTCGCCACTGCCTGCCATTCCGAAAAGGACCCGTTCATTCCTACTCTTTGCTTCCGGTCTGCAACCAATTTTCGATCCATGTCAACACCCTACCCACAATTCCATGTGCTCTAATTTTAGTTACCAGCCTCCCATGCGGGAACTTATCAGTGGCTTTCTGAAATTCTAGATACAAAACACCCACTGGCATCACTTCATCCATTTTACTTCTCACATCCTCAAGAAATTCCTGAAGATGAGTCAAGCATGATTTCCCTTTCATAAATCCATGTTGACTTGGACTAATCCATTTACTGCTATCCAAATGCACCATTATTAGCTCTTTAATAATTGACTCCAGCATCTTTCCACCACGAAGTCAGGCTAACTGGTCTGTAATTCCCCGTTTTTCTCTCGCTCATTTCTTGAAAAGTGGGATAACATTAGCTATCCTCCAATCCACAGGAACTGATCCTGAATCTATTGGACATTGGAAAATGATCACCAATGCGTCCACTATTTCTCGAGCCACCTTCCCGAGGACCCTGGGATGCAGACCATCTGGTCCAGGGGATTTATCATCCTTCAGTCCCATTGTCTACCCAATACTATTTCTCCCTTATGATCATTCCTTTCATTTCCTCTACCCTCTTAGATATTCTGTCCTCTAGTACTTGTAGGGAGATTGTTTGTGTTCTCCTTAGTGAAGACGGATGCAAAGTACCTATTCAACTCTTCAGCCGTTTCCTAGTTGCACATAATTATTTCATCCGTGTCTGTCTTCAAGGGATATACATTTGACTTTGATATTCTTTTTCCCTTAACATATCTAAATAAGCTTTTTCTGTCCTTCTTTATGTTCCTGACCAGCTTCCCCTCGTACTTCATCTTTTCAGCTCGTACTGCCCGTTTTGTTTCCTTCTGTTGCCCTACGAACGTTTCCCAATCCTCCGGCTTCCGGTGACTCTTTACTGCGTTATACATCTTTTCTTTTAGTTTTATTCTATCCCTAACCTCTCTTGTCAGCCACGGTTACCTCCTACTCCTCTTAGAATCTTTCTTCCTTTTTGGAATTAAATGATCCTGCGTCTTCCGGATTATGCACATAAATTCCTGCCATTGCTGTTCCACCGTCATTCCTGCTAGGATCCCTATCCAGTCTACTTTGGCCAGCTCCCTCTCATGCCTTGACAGTCCCCTTTGTTCAACTGCATCACGGGCACTTCCGATTTAACGTTCTCCTTCTCAAATTGCAGATTAAAATTAATCATATTATGATCACCACCTCCAAGGGGTTCCTTTACCTCGAGTTCTCTTATCATATCTGGTTCATTGGACAACACTAAATCCAGAATTGCCTTTTCTCTGGTCTCGGCTCCATTACAAGCTGCTCTAAGAATCCACCTCAGTGGCATTCTACAAACTCTCTTTCTTGGGGTCTCTGAACAAACCTGATTTTCCCAGTCTACTGCGTATTGAAATCCCCCATCACCACAGTGGCATAACATTGTTATATGCCAGTTTTAACTCCTGCTGCAACTTACACCCTTCATCCGGGCGGCTACTATTTGGGGGTCTGTAAAACAAAACCAATTATTGTCTTCTTGCCATTACAATCCTCAACTCAATCCACAGTGACTCTACTTCGTCAGTCTGTATGTCTTCCCTCGCAAGGGACTGAATTCCATCCCTCAACAGCTGAACTACCCCCTCCTGCTGCCCACATGCCTGTCCTTTCTATAGGATGGATACCTGAATATTAAGTTCCCAGGCCCGATTTTCCTGCAGCCACGTCTCAGTACTCCCCCAACAATGTCATATCTACCAACCTTTAACTGAGCCTCAAGCTCATCTATTTTATTTCTTATACTTTGCGCATTCATATACAATACTTTTAATTCCTTACGCATCTCCCCAAGTGTAACAGGGAAATGGATCCCTGTTACACTTGGCCATATTCTCCTATCCCTTTGTGAGCTTCATTTTCCGTTAATTCCGGGGTCATTATCCATCCGTTTATTCTCTTTCCCTTTAACTCCATCGTCGACTACCCCATTTGACACCCCACACCCCTTATTCAGTTTTAAAACCACCATGTAGCCGTGGCAAACCTGCCTGCCAGTATGCTGGTCCCCCACCTGTTAAGATGTAATCCGTCCCTTTTGTACAGTTCCCCCTTACTCCAAAACAGATCCCAGTGTTCTTAGAATCTAAATACCCGCCCCCTGCACCAGTTACTCAGCCACACATTCAGGTCCCGTATCTCCCTGTTCCTACTCTCGCCAGCACGAGGAAATGGAAACAAACCAAAGCAAACCAAACCTGGTCCTGCTTTTCAGCATTTGTCCGCGCTCTCTAAAGTCACGCTGCAGAATATTCATCCCCTTCTTTCCGACATCGTTTGTGCCGACATGGCCTACCACTTCCGGAAGTTCCCCTTCGCCCTTGAGGATATTCTGCACTCTGTCCGTGACATCCTGGATCCTGGCATCAGGAAGGCAGCACACCATCCTCGAATCCCGCAGAAACCCCTGTCCGTAGCACTCACAATGGTGTTTCCAACTACAGTGGCGTTGCCAGACGTTGGCCTCTTCAGTTTTGGCTCATATGGGTTTATTTCTTACATAATATATAATGAAAACTCGGTGTTTTCATCTTCCGGTTTGCGCGGTCTTTCTATTTGCGCAAAAAGGGTACGAGTGAGCGATACGATTTTTCGCCAGGTCTCTCACCGATCTCCGAGTGCACCAAGATACTTTCCGATCGGTTGAATATTGAAAAAAAGGTTAGCGAACCTTAAAGTTCTTAAAATCGCGCGTGCGCAGCTGTATTACTTCTTGTCCCAGCGCAGTGCCACGCGGATTAGTCTCTTCTGTCATTCCCCGGGACGGTCCGCCCTTCCTGTGCCATCACATCTTTACTGGAGCAGACATTGGCAGCGGTGTTTTCCAACCGGATACAAATTTCGAAGGCACCCGACGCAACCCAAACCAGAACCCCATCCTGAAGCATCCAGCTCGAAGGAGCACAGCCCGATGAAGTCAGCCCGAGCAGCCCAGCCATGAACAGAGCAGCCCAGCGCCTGAGATACGACCCGACCCAGCGACGGAGATCGTACCCAGCCCAGAGTCGGAGACCTGACCCAGTCCAACGTCGGAGACATGAACCAGCCCTGCGTCGGAGACCCTACTCTGTCCGGCGTCGGAGACCCGACACAGAACAGTTTCGGAGACTCGGCCCAGCCCTACGTCGGAGTCCCAGACCAACGTCGGAGAACCAGCTCAGCCCATGGTCATAGTATCCATCCAGCCGATATTTGGGGGCGTAGTCGCACCCAGCCAGAGGATGAGACCAAGCCCACCCCATCCTTGAGTCCGATAAGTACGGATATCGCCAAACTAAAGCAGAGGCGGACGGAGGAGAATGACAAGCGTCCAGCGCCCGCTGTGACAGGCCATCGAACCACCAGCTCCAGCCCGTACCCCTCTGTTCCCCATTATTATGCCCTGCCTCCCTGCCCGTGATATCCCATCTCCCCCATGGCTCTTGCCACTTCTTTTGTCGGAGCTCTCTCCTCCACCCACACTCCGCACACACGCTTCTCTCTCCCACAACCGCCGGTTCCACACATCCCCTTCCTCCATAACCCGCCCGCCCACAAATTGCCCTCTCCACACATCCCCCCACAAGCACCCCACCGCCAAACACACCATTCCCTACAACTGAATAGTCTTGTATATATATATATATATATATATATATATATATATATAGTAGTCTGGTACTTAAGTACCTAATTCATAAATACATATTCTCATTCTTGTACAACTTCATACGTTTAGTTCAATAATAAAAGAACAGTGAGAGAAAAAATAAATAAAGAGTGTCGAAATAGATAGACAGGCGAGTAGAAACAGAAAACAAAAAACAAATAAAGGACAGAGGTGAGAAGTTAAAATATTCAAAGAGAAGGAAAAGGTAAAAAGAAAAGAGAGATTAGGAGAGATCTACCTATCTCATATTTTTTGCCCATCCGTTCACCCAGTTCTAAACCATTTAATTTCTAAGGTTATGTTATGTTGCACCATATGCTTTTATAAAGTTGATAAACGGAGACCAAATCTTTAAGAATTGGTCTAGTTTGCCTAATAAGAGGAATCTCATTTCTTCAAGATGTAGCGTTTCAGACATGTTTGAGATCCACATTTTGAATGTTGGCGTAGGTGTCTTTTTTCCAAAATTTAAGTATAAGTTTTTTCGCTTTTAGTAGACCATAATTAAGAAAAAGCTTCTTGGAATATAGTTAGTTTATTTCCCTCTTCCACTGATCCAAAGATAATCAATTCAGTATGGGGGTTCAATTTTGTGTTAAATAGTTTTGTAAATAATCCGAAAATTTCATTTCAAAATGTATACAGTTTTGTACAAGAGACAAAGGAATGTGCTATAGTGGCATTTTGAGTTAGACATTTGTCGCAGATGGGGGAAACATTTGAAAATATTTTATTCAGTCTTGTTTTCGAATAATATAATCTATGTAAGATTTAAAATTGAATTAGGTTATATCTTACATTCATTGAACATTTGTTTACATATATTATTTTTTTTTATCCCATCTATCGTTCGGAATTTTTATCAATAACTCTTGTTCCCAGTCTCTTCTAATTGCTTCTGTCGTTGGTGTTTCTATATGTAGAATTATATTATATAAGTAAGATATTAAATTGCTTGATTCTGCCTTTCTATTCATTCCTTCCTCCAGTAGATCTGGGGTTAAAGTTTGATATCCTTGTATATACTTTTTCAAATAATCTTGAATTTGAAGGTATTTGAAATATTGATTACTTTTCAAATTATATTTTTAGTTGTAATTGTTGGAATGATAAAAGTTTTCCCATTTCATACAAATCTCCCATCATTTTAATTCCTATTCTTTCCCAATAGGTAAACGTTTTATCAATAATGGATGGTTTGAATGAGGGATTATTAGCTATTGGAGAAATAAGCGATAATTTTCTTAATTTTAAAGTTAGTTTTATTTGTTTCCAAATTCGTATTATACTATGAATAATAGTAAGATTAAACGAGAACTTACCAGTTCGAAGTTTGATCGTTATTTTTTATGAGGAGTTACGGAGGGGATTACGTGAAGAGCCCGCCTCACGCTGGCAAACGGCATACTTCAAAGCAGCGGCATGAAAAACACAGAACACCAAATAGCCGAAGTAACATAGTAAGGCTCATAATAGACTTAGAACTACCAGATGATCATTTATTTTATGAGGGTGGGTGGGAGGGCACGTAATCCCTCATCGTAACTCCTCATAAAATAACGATCAAACTTCGAAACTGGTAAGTTCTCGTTTAATCTTACTATTTTACTTCGGAGTCACGTGAGTGACTACGTGAAGATTTTTAAGCTTTCTGTGTTTTTTATGTCGTTAGAATTAATCAGTACGACAGTCCGGCTAAGTAAATACATACATGAGAAACCAGACTAATATTAGTTCTTTCCATAATTAACTTTTTAATGGGTTTTTAAAGAACATATAATAAACCCTCCTTATATCCGAGGGAATAATTAGAAGTGATAAAAGATATAAGTGACTACATAAATGGTTATAGTAATCAATAGTATACAAAGCAGGTGATTATATTGATCCCAACCCGCGTGGCCAAGCTTGTCATAGTGTGAACAGGTTTATTGTAGAACTTTGAAAAAGTTTCTTCTTTACTCCACCTGCGATTTTTAAAATATGCTCGAGTGGTACGTCCCGCCACCTTCGCCGCGGGACGTAGCTGCAGCCCTGGTGGAGTGAGATTTGAACACTCAGTGTCTACTCCTGCTAAAAGCAACACCTGTTTCAACCATTTTCAGATAGTTTGAACTGAAGCTTTTGGTGTGTGGCTTTTTATGCGTAATCATTAACGTTTTTTTCATTTCCTCGAAGAGTTTCAGTAACTTTAACATTATTGATTCAAATGTTTAACCACAACAAAGTAGGATCAATAGGATAAGCTTGAAAGGTTACCTTAGCTCCAGATCTCCCTGGTCTGCTTTGTTTGATCAGATCGTGTAAACATATAGAAAACACAATGTTATCTGTAGTCACATGCATACAGTCTAAACGAACATTTGTAAAGTTTGCACTCTTTGACCTGAAAACCAATGATATTAACATTATTAATTTGAATGTTAATCTTTCCAATGACAATCCTTCAATTGGAGGTCCACTGTCTAAGTAAGGTAAGTACAATGCTCAACATCCCAAATCTCTGTGAATCTAGGTTTGGGTGGATTAATGTTAAGGATTCCTTTCATGAATCTAGATATTAGTGGATGTGATCCATTGATTTCTGGTCAGACATAAGTCCTATAATAAGATGATAAGGCACTGCGTGCAGTGTTAGTGGCACTGTAACTTAAATGTTGCTCAAAATGCAATTAGCAAGGAGCTCCAATACATTTTTCATGCAATATCACAGTATCACAATATCAAACATGCAATATTCACAGTTATCATAAGAAATATTTGGACTGTGTGCAAAATTCTTCCCATTTCTTAATATGTGTCATATATTGTTTTTGTGTGTTATCTCGCCATGATGCGACTATAACTTCCATAGTTTTGTCCGACAATCCCAGTCCTGTAGTGGTCTGGTCAAAAACCTGCAGATTATAAATTAATATATGCATATAATGGATAAATTTCTTTGGTTACTGGATTAATCAAAATATCACTACAGTTAGGAATTGACATATATGGTTCTTTAATCATATTCAGCATTAATGGGAACCAAGGTTGTGTTGGCCAATTTGGAAACTACCAACAATCCTGTGCAGCATCTTGTTCTATTTCCTTCAGACATTGCTGAACCAAAGCAAAAGGTGGAAGAGCATAAACGACATATTCCCCCCAATTCAATGAATAAGCATCTACTGCTACTGCATCTGGATCGTGTTCCCAAGACACATATTTAGGCAATTGATGATTAAGCCTTGATGCAAACAATTCAATTTCTGGTAAACCAAATGACTTAGAATATTCTTAAATATTGCTGGATTAAGCATCTATTCTGTGTTATCTTTAAATATCCTTGATCTTTATCTGCCACCACATTGTCCTTTACCTGGAATGTAGTTTGCTGAAATCCAAATTTGGCGATCAATACACCATTGCCATACTTCATTGACCAGACAATCACATGATACTGATCTGACTCCCCCCATGTGATTAATATATGCAACAGCCGTTTTATTGTCTAACTGTATTAATACATGTAGACCCTTTTTTGAACAGCAATATGCTTTTAGACCATAGAAAGCACCCAATTACTGCTAAATAGTTAATACCATAAGTTTGAAGAAAACGTTTCTTCTTGTACTTTCCATCTACTCCACAAAATGAATAATGAATCTGTTACCCCCCCCCCCCCCCACCATCCGAGAGCATTAGCATCTATTTATAAACAATTTCAGGCTGTTAATCAGAATGTTTTTAGCAGCTTGTGGGACATTTTTAACCACACCATGGTAAATTCCAACAAAACTTTTTTTGTTAATTGCATAGGCCTATCAAGTAGCCTGCGCTCTCTTTGAGAGCTCTTATTTTGTCCCTTTGAAGATTTTGATAATGTAATGGACCAAATTCTACTGCAGGAAATTGCTGCTACTAGTTTACCAATAGTTTTCGCTACTTCTCGGATTGGAAGGATAAGTTTGTGAATGAGATTATTACAAGTCACCAAAAAAAAAAATCATCAACTTTATCTTTTGTTGGTTAAAGTATTAACATAGTTTCTGAGTTAATTACAAACTCAAATAGTTAATTGATTGTGCTGGATGCAGCTGGGATTTAATTGGATGAATCAAGAACCCTAGCTTTCACCAAAGCTTTGTACTGAAACTAATTCTCAGCTGACTCTTGATTGCATAAATGATTAGAATGTCATCGAGAATAAGCCATAACGATGTGTTTTTGTACTCCTAATTGGGCTAAAACCCCCTCCCCCCCCCCCCCCCCCCCCAAACCCCCCCAGGTTTCAACAGTTTAGTAAAAGAGGGGGGGCCTGGGAGCTGAACTCAATCAATTTGGCAAAGCTTTAACCTGCCATAATTGTCCCAGCCAATTAAATTATAAGTCCTCAGAAAACTGTGTATTGGTACAGAATAAATAGGCGTTTTTCAATTCAATCGTTGCCATATAACAACCTGCTGATATTAAATATCGTGCAGTATTAAATGTTTCCATTTAAAAGTTTGTTATCTACCACTTATTTAGATCTGTAAGGTCCTGAATAAATTCTTGCAATCACCATCTTTTTATGTCTTTTGAAACTATCTTAGACACAATTGATCTCGTGGTTCATGTTTTTTCAAAACCCCTTTTCAGATAATTTGTCAATTTCACATTTATCTCTGCCTTTTCAAATTGCAGTAAACACGAAAGCATAGGCAGGTTTATCTGTACTGTGAAGATTTACACCACCTTCATTAAACTGTATAGAATAGTGGCTCCTGAAACTGTTGTACAAATAAACCGATACTCAGATGTAATAGTAAACCAGTCTTCATATGTCAATACTTTGTAATCTCCCTCAACTCGGAGATTAATCCGCAGTCTTCTTTAAGGATAGAACCCTAGCTCTTTAATACTCATCCATTATGAAGCGTGGTGGTCTCGTTTTCCCCGAATAGGGTAAGTATTGGACCTGTGCAGTACAATAATATTTCCTTGAATATTTCTGCCTCTATTTCCAAAATCAAATTCCCTTCTGGGCGAAAAAAAAATACCCTTTTTGTTCCCTAAGACGAAGGTTTCATGCAGTACAATTTATAGCTTTCTTCATCCCAAATTTTAATAATTTAGGCAGATTTACTCCAAACAGATATACCCAGGAGCTTGAACACCACTTGCTCAACAACAGCTTGCAAACCTTGGGTGAAAAAGGGGCCGACAGAGCCATTTATCTCATACATAAATTTCATAAGAAAGAATTGCACAATAGCCTCTCTTTTTTTATACTTATCCATCTCCCAAAAGCCATAATGGCAGCAGAATAATTTGTGAGCATTTTTGAACTCACTTCTTGAAGCTCTCATATTTGGGGTCATGGATGCCCATAATCAACTGGATATATAAACGTAGGCACTTACAATGAGGCACATTTCCTGTGCGTTTATAATTCTGATGTTTTTCAATCATCACAAGGAATCATGAAGTTGGTGAGATACCATTATATTAATGTTGGTAGCTAGGTTTTCCTTACATAACCTCAAACTTCCTTCATATATAGCAAATTATTTTGCGATCCCAGGCTACATTTGGCCTTTCTTTTATTTTGTGGTGTGCTTTCAAATGCAAATCACCATCAGCAGGGTCTGCCTTCTGCAGTCCTAAATCAATTGGGATTTCATCCATTGAGACTTCCTTCGGGCCAAAATTCCTGGGTCCGGTAGTTCCAACTCCCAATAAGGCCCACAGCCATATTCAGAATAATTAAACCCCTCAGGGCTTTTTTGGGAAAACCTTCTGGGTACTGTGACCTAGTTCTCATAATTTTTTGGAGACTTTTTTTCTCCATAGGCTCCATTTATTAGTTCCACATAGTTTAATTATCTGAGACTTTCAGTATCAGAGTCATCAGAACCACGGGCCTCTCAGATTTCTTTTACATTTTTAGGAGCATTTCTCTCCGTGGTTGTACTTCAGGAGAAGCGAATCTAGACTCGCTAACGGGTATTATCAGCGGCCACTGGTATCGCGACCGGATCCGCACTGCTTTTTTCCCGTAATTTTTATTTTCACCCCGGGAGACAGCTCTTTTTCCCGCGAAATTTTCTTTGCCGGATTTCTCCTTCATTAATCTGTGCTAAAAACAGCACTTTAACGTGAACTCTGACTTTTATTTTTACTTTACTTTTACTGCTGGACCCACCCAGCGTACGCTAAACAACATCCCGACTGTGCGTGCACTTCTCTGAGGGGCCGTTCCGACCGCGCTGCGAGGAGCTGCTCCTTACTGCAGCTCCTCCTTCCGCCGTCAGCGTCGACGTTAATGCCCGTTTTGCAGCGTGAGGCGGCTCTTCACTTAGTCACTCACGTGACTCCGAAGTAACAATTGGATTCCGTTCATGTTATATTACATTGTTCAGTTTTATCGGAGAAAGAAGGATCGCTCTATATTATAAGGGGACAATCCTCTTTCTCCATTCTTATCCAATCTACTTGTGGGCAGAAACTGTCCAACCAGTAGATTATATTTTTTAATATTCACTGCCCCAATAATAAATACAATAAGTTAGGGAGTGTCAGTCCCCTGTTCTTTAGTATTTCCACGTTTTTTTTTTTTTAAATTCTGTGTGTTTATAATCCACATATGAAGTTTTATATATCAGAATCTAATTTTTTGATGAATTTTTTTAGGTATGTATATTGGTATTAAATGAAATAGGTATACTATATGTGTGGTAGAAGATCATTTTTATCGCGTTGTATTATGCCTATTAATGACATCGGCAAGTGTCTTCCAAATTTAATCAGCCCATTTAATTTAGTTATAAAGGCATATAGTTTGCGTTGAGTAATGGGATTTTATAGTTCTAGTAATTTGGATGCCCCAAATATTTTATATTTTTCTGTTGTAATTCTAAAGGGATTTCAAAACAGAAAATGTGGTCGACTCTTGAGATTTGATAGTCTATTTTGCTTTTGTTCCAATTTATTTCTATATCCTGAAAAATATAAACCAAATTCTTCTATTAATTTAGTATATTTGGTATGCTAGTTTGCGAATTTGTAATATATAATAATATGTCGGCTGCATATTAATGACATTTTATTATTTGACTGTTTGGTAATTTACCATGAATGTCGGATGGCTTCTTATACTTTAAGTGAAGGCTCTATCACTAGTGCAAAAAGCTGGGGCGATAACCGCTCACCCCTGCATATTGCCCTTGCTAAGTAGAATTTCGGGATAATATATTATTAGTCAGTATTCTAGCCGTCGGCCTATCATATAGTAGGTTTTAACCCATGAAATAAAATTTATCTCCCGATATCAAATTTTTCCAATACTTTGAATAAATATTGCATACTACTTGATCAAACGCTTTTTCAGCATCCATGAAATATTTGCTAGTTCATTTCTTCAGTATTATGTGGTACATTATATTAGACAAACCGTCTCAAATTGTTAAATGAGTATCTCTTGGTATGAAGCCTGTTTTGGTCTGGATCTATTAGTTTACTAACATATTTACTTCAATCTTCTCGCTAGGGTCTTCGTTAATATTTTTTTGGTCTGTATTTAGGAGTGCAATAGCTCTATATGAGGCTGGGTTTCTAGATCTTTATCCTTTTTTGGTCGATAAGTGTAATAGTTGATTCAGTTAGTGTTTCTGGTAGTTTATTTTCTTTAAAATTGTATGTATATAATCTTGCAACCGTGGAGAATTTATTTTGTAGAATCCTTGTATGGAATTAATTACTTTCAAAAGCCATCTGGTCCTGGGGTTTTGCCATTTTGAACGGAACTAATTGTTTCTTCTATTTCCTGCGCTCATAATGCCTCTTGTTCCTCCATATTTCAATTTTGGAATATTACAGTTAATCTAAGAAAATTTGCAATTTGAGTATTATTTGCAGAGGGTTTTCGCGTATATAACGTTTTGATAAATTGAGAAATCTTTTTATTAATATTTTAGGTCGTGGTTAGTTAATTCTCCCTTTGTTCGATTTTCTTTTAGTTGTAATTGTATTTTCTGTGTCCCTTTTTTTCAGTTGGGCGTGCTAGGAGTTTATGAGGTTATCACAAATTCAAAAGGTCTCTTGTTTTGTAATTTGAAATAATCTCATTTTTCTGGCCCGGATAAAATTTATTTAATTTATATTTTAGTTATTATTACTTATTATGTTTATCTATAGTTGGTTCTTTGGCATTTTCTAAATCTAATTTTCTAATTTCTTTCTTCTAACTGCAATTGTTCAGTGTTATTCTGTTTATTTTGGAAAAGAGTTGATATGAATTATAGTTCCTCTAATAATGCCTGAAAAGTTTCCAATAGTAAGAAGGTGAAATATCTGGTGTTATCATTTGTCTCAAAGAAGAATCCATATTGCTCTTTTAAATTGTGCACCTTGTAAGTTATTTAAATTTGGGGGTTAAACCTCCAAAACGAATTTTTCTCGGGCATTCTTCTAAATTAAAGAAAAAGTTAATGGGGAATGATCGAAATTATACTATTATGGTATTTAGAATTATATTTATTTGGAATTAGTTTTGTGTCCACTAAGAAAAAATTCATACGTGAATATCTTTTATGTACTGTTGAATAAAATGAATATTCCCTACTTATGGGTTAGCGATTCTCCAGACATCTGGTATATTAGTATTTTTTTTATGTATGTATTTAGGAGTTCACTCGTTTAGTATTTTATGTTAGTACCTTTTTTGTTTTGGCTGATTTATCCAAATATGAATCTAAAACAAATTCAAATCTCACCTATTACACATTTTGATGATTAAGTTCGAATTTATATCTCCTAAATTTTACAAAAAATTGGGGATTGTCAAAGTAGGAGCATAATATCTTTATCCAAGTATGTTGAGTAGATTAAATTTGTCCCGAAACTGATGATCGTACTCTCCCACTCTTTATCGGCTATAGGATTCTTTTCTTTAAATGCTTACTCCTTTACAAATGATAATAGCCGTGGCCTCTAGATTTAGAAGCGTAATAATGTATAGAGGTTTGTTTGCCCATCCAAGTTGGCCCTCAGTCTTATCTGTGTTGGATATTTTCAGATGTGTCTCTTGTAAAAAAATAATGTCTCTATTTAATGCTTTTATTGGGAAAAGATCTTACCCTATTTAAGGGGTTCATTAGCATCCCGTTTAGTCCAACTACAGAATGTGATTCCTCCAGTTTTGTTTTAGTTCTATCGTCTTGCATTAGTAATCATGTTATACCTTTACTTCTTATGGTGCAACCAAGAACCTTATAAACTACAGAGGAAGGATGATCATCACCTGTGGTAATGTTAGGTTGGCATCTCCATCTTCAGAATGAACCTTGATAAAGACCATAAAGTTGTTAGAGTCGTGATAAGATAATTAACAAACAAATAGTGAAATTATATTATCCAAAAATTAAGATATTATAATTAAGAACAAGCCAACTTAAACAGGTGCTAGAAAAATTCTTATTGACTTTCCGTAGTGGTTTTTATCTGTTTCGCTCATGCCCCCTTGACTTCGCTATAACAGTAATTATGTTAATTATATTTCCATATCTATCAATTTGACCTAGTTTATTACAATTAAGTCTCAAACTTTGTTATCAGACTACTGCAGGTCCCAAGGACAGTTAACCTGATTCAGACACTGGGATAAATTTTCCAAGTATCTGAAATCTCCTCCCATTTATGCACAATCGAGACCAAAGTCGACGGTATCCAATAAAATGTGTTAATATGTTTACTATTAACCAATTTTTTTTTATATTTTGATGTTATGGTTGTAAATTTTGTATTTCTTAATAATCTCATATTCTTTATTATCCACTCATATATTCTCAATTGATTTTCCAACACAGTTTTCTTCTTGCGTCAGGTCCTTTGTTGAAATGAAAACTTAAAATCCGACTTGAATTAATTTCCAAAGATAAAATGCTGAGACAGTGCCTCGAGGAGGGTACGTCATTTTAACAAGTGCAGTCTATCTTTTTTATGTTAAAAAAAAAGAGAGACACAAACCTTTCTTGTTCGTTTCTCCTCGATTGTTTATTGTAGGAGACCACTCCTAAGATCAGTAGTCTTGTTTTGTGATACTTTGTGCATATTTAAATGCCTCTTCTGGATCCGTGAATGCACGTTCAACATAGTTTAAGATTTTCTCAATTTTAGCGGGGTACTCGATCCCATATCTTACTCCAGAGACCTCTTTCAGTGCCTTCTGTGTTTATAATATTATTTCCTCTTGTCCACGACTTCAGCTGGAAAATCACGGAAGAATCTTAGTTTGTCTCCAAACATCAAATTCACTCAGGGGAATAATTTGTCATAATTCCTGTCCAGGGTTGGAATGTCATGGAATTTCAAAATAATCTGTCTTGGGGGTTGCAGTTAGCTTGCTTGAGCCTTACGTCGGACACGCTGAAGCATATCGATTCTGGGGCTTCAGGCAGCGTATTGCACTTGTTTGAGTAAATTGGCAGAAATGCTGAACCATTTTGTCAATCTCCTTTCCTTCTTTTAATTCAATTCTCCTCAAATTTTGTTCCTTGATCTTGCCTCAAGTCCGTACATTTCTGATACTTCATTTTAGGCAAGCTCCGTCAATATCTTGTTCCTGTTTTAGTCTCTTTAATGTCTTAGCCATCTCAGTTATCGTATTGTCCATTCCTTCCCTAGCAC
The DNA here is from genome assembly GCA_035221665.1 of Okamejei kenojei. Lineage (NCBI taxonomy): Eukaryota > Metazoa > Chordata > Chondrichthyes > Rajiformes > Rajidae > Okamejei > Okamejei kenojei. Next base: position 17,725,755 of record CM069166.1, on the reverse strand, counting down.
CTCATGGATTTTAGATTGATCCAGGTTTTTTATTACATCCTTATCAACCCGCTTATTTTTTTGTTCAAATCCTCCTCAACTTCGGACCACGTTTGTTTAAGTCATCAATTTTCCCCATCGCGTTATCTTACCTGTTTATTTTTTTCAGAGAGGCTTTTTGTCCAGCACGTTGTTCTTCCTTCTCCTATCAGGTTTTTGAAATAACTTCAGTGATTGAAGCTAATATACTTTTAAAGGTCCATTTGTTCTCCATTAAAGGCAATTCTGTGAAGGTTTTGGGAAATCAACTTCTTCTTTGAATTTGCAGATGCTGTCTTGAGGGAATTGAGGAAAGTTTTTTCAGTTTTTTTTTTCATCATAGGTCTCTTGCATCAGGTCTTGAAGCGGTTTCGCCGGCTTCTGGCGAGGTTTATGTCTCTTTCATTCTCCACAAACTGCAAATCAGCATCTGTATAGCC
>CM069166.1:17691029-17724797 GCA_035221665.1 Okamejei kenojei | reverse complement strand
AAGGAGACCAATTCTTAATTATGGTCTCCGTTTATCAACTTTATACAAGCATATGGTGCAACATAACATAACCTTCGAAATTAAAATGGTTCGAACGGGTGACGGATGGGCAAAAATAGAGATAGGTAGATCTCCTCCTAATCTCTCGTCTTTTCTTTTTAAAATAAACTTTTATTTATTTTACGAGACTTTTTCCCCTTCTCTTTCAATCTTTTAAAACTTCTCACCTCTGTCCTTTATTTTGTTTTTTTTTTTTTTTGTTTCTGTTTTCTACTCGCCTGTCTATCCTATTCCGCACTTCTTTATTTTCTTTTTTCTCTCACTGTTCTTTTATTATTGAACCAAACGTATAATTGTACAAGAATGAGAATATGTAATTATGACTTAGGTACTAAGTACCAGACTACTGTAATAATAATAATACACAAGACTATTCAGTTTAGGGAATGGTGTGTTCGGCGGTGGGGTGCTTGTGGGGGGATGTGTGGAGAAGGGCAATTTGTGGCGGGCGGGTTATGGAAGGAAGGGGATGTGTGGAACCGGCGGTTTGTGTGATAGAGAAGCGTGTGTGCTGAGTGTGGGTGGAGGAGAGAGCTCCGACAAAAGAAGTGGGCAAGAGCCATGGGGGAGATGGGATAATCACGGGCATGGAGGCAGGGCAATAATAATGGGGAACAGAGGGGTAGCGGGCTGAGCTGTGTTTCGATGGCTTCACAGCGGGCGCGGTCGCTGTCATTCCCCTCCCGTCCGCTCTGCTTTGTTTGGCGATATCCCGTAGTTATCGGACTCAGGAAGGGTGGGCATGTCCTAATCCTCCCGGCTGGGTGTAGACTACGGCCCCCAATTATGGCTGGATGGATACCATTACCATGGGCTGAGCTGGTTCTCCGACGTTGGTCTGGGGACGTCCGACGTAGGCTGGGCCGTGTCTCCGAAACTGTTCTGTGTCGGTCTGGACGCCGGACAGAGTAGGTCTCTCCGACGCAGGGCTGGTTCATGTCTCCGTAAGTTGGACTTGGTCAGGTCTCGACTCTGGGCTGGTACGAACTCCGTCGCTGGTCGGGTCGTATCTCAGGGCGCTGGGCTGCTCTGTTCATGGGCTGCGCTGCTCGGCTTGACCTCATCGGGCTGTGCTCCTTCGAGCTTGGGATGCTTCAGGATGGGGTTCTGGTTTGGGTTGCTTCGGGTGGCCTTCGAAATTTGTAATCGGTTGAAAACACCGCTGCCCAATGTCCTCCTCCAGTAAAGATGTTATGCACAGAAGGGCGACCGTCCCGGGGAATGACAGATGAACTAACCCGCGTGCACTGCGCTGGGACCAAAAGTAATACAGCCTGCGCACAGAGCGGATTTTAAGAACTTTAAAGGTTTCGGCTAACCTTTTCCAAATATACAACCGATCGGATAGTATCTTGTGCACTCGGCAGCATAGGAGATCGGTGAGGGACCTGGCGAAAAATCGTAGCGCTCTCTTTCGAACCCATTATGCGCAAATAAAAGACCCGCGCAAACCGGAAGATTAAAACTCCGAGTTTTCATTATAAATATGTAATAAATTAACCCATATGAGCCAAAACTGAAGAGGCCAACGTCTGGCCAAACGCCACTGTAGTTGGAAACACAATTGTGAGACTTCGGACAGGGGTTTTCTGCGGGATTCCGAGGATGGTGTGCTGGCCTTCCTGATGCAGGATCCAGATGTCACGGACAAGTGCAGAATATCCTCAAGGCGAAGGGGAACTTTCCGGTAGTGGTAGGGCAAGTCGCACAAGAACAATGTCGGAAAGAAGGGGATAATTTCTGCAGCGTGACTTTAGAGTAGCGCGGAAAAATGCTGAAAAGCAGGGGACCTCCAGTTTGGTTTGCTTTCGTTTGTTTCCATTTCCTCGTGCTGGCGAGAAGAGGAACAGGGAGATACGGGGACCTGAATGTGTGGCTGAGTAACTGGTGCAGGGGGGGGTTTTTAGATTTCCTAAGAACAACTGGATCTGTTTTGGAGTAAGGGAATTAACTGTACAAAAAAGGGACGGATACATCTTAACAGGGGGGGACCAGCATACTGGCAGGCAGGTTTGCCACGTGCTTCATGGGTGGTTTTAAACTGAATAAGGGGTGTGGGGTGTCAAATGGGGTAGTCCGAACGATGGAGTTAAAGGGAAAGAGAATAACGGATGGATAATGACCCCAGAATTAACGGAAAAGGAAGCTCACAAAGGATAGGATAATATGGCCAAGTGTAACAGGGATTCCATGTGAAAGGTGAGATGCGTAAGAATTAAAAGTATTGTCTATGAATGCGCAAGTATAAGAAATAAAATAGATGAGCTTGAAGGCTCAGATAGAGGTTGGTAGAATGACATTGTGGGGAGTACGAGACGTGGCTGCAGGAAAAATCGGCCTGGAACTTATATTCATGTTTATCCTCCTATAAAAGGACAGGCATGTGGGCAAGGAGGCGGGTTGTTTCAGCTGTAGAGGGATGGAATTTCAGTCCCTTGCGAGGGAAGACATACAGACCTGACGAAGTAGATCACTGTGGGATTGAGTTGGAGAATTGTAATGGCAAGAAAGACAATAATTGGTGTTGTTTACAGACCCCCAAAAGTAGCCCGATAAGGGTGTAAGTTGCAGCCAGGATGTTAAAAAACTGGCATAAAAACAAATTTTATGCCACTGTGGTGATGGGGGATTTCAATACGCAGGTAGACTGGGAAAATCAGGTTGGTTCAGGACACCCAAGAAAGAGAGTTTGTAGAATGCCACTGAGGTTGGATTATTAGAGCACTTGTAATGGAGCCGTCTCAAGAAAAGGCAATTCTGGATTTAGTGTTGTCCAAAGAACCAAATATGATAAGATAACTCGAGGTCAGGACCGCTTGGAGTGTGATCATTATATGATTAATTTTAATCATCTGCCAATTTGAGAAGGAGAAGGGGGGGGGGGGGGGGGGGGGGGGTGGTGTGTGGGTTAGGCGGCGTGAGATCGTAAAGTCTGTCCGAGCGTGATGCGTTGAACAAAGGCAATGACCGGGGAGCTGCCAAAGAGACTGGAGATAGGGAACCTAGCAGAAATGACGTGGAACAGCACATGGCAGGAATTTATGTGCATAATCCGAAACGCAGGATCATTTCATCCAAAAAGGAATAAAGATTCGAAGAGGAGTAGGAGTAACCGTGGCTGACAAGAAGATAAGGATAAATAAAACTAAAAGAGAAGATGTATAACACAGCAAAGAGTAGGCGCCGGAAGCCGAGGATTGGGAAACTTCGTAGGACAACAGAAGGAAACAAACGGGCCAATACGAGCTGAAAAGATGAAGTACGAGGGGAAGCTGGACAGGAACATAAATAAGACAGAAAAAGCTTATTTAGATTATGTTAAGGGAAAAAGAACACACTCAAGCAAATGTGTGTCCCTTGAAGACAGACAAACGGAAGAAATAATTATGTGCAACAAGGAAACGGCTGAAGAGTTGAATAGGTACTTTGGATCCGTCTTCACTAAGGAGAACACAAACAATCTCCCTACAAGTACTAGAGGACAGAATAATCTAAGAGGATAGAGGAAATGAAAGGAATGATCATAAGGGAGAAATAGTATTGGTACACAAATGGGACTGAAGGATGATTAATCCCCTGGACCAGATTGTCTCATCCCAGGGTCCTCGGAAGGTGGCTTCGAGAAATAGTGGACGCATTGGTGATCATTTTCCAATGTCCAAATAGATTCCAGGATCATTCTCTGTGATTGGAGGATCGCTTAATGTTTATCCCACTTTCAAGAAATGAGCGAGGGAGAAACGGGGAATTACGACCATTAGCCTGATCTTCGGTGGTGGGAAAGGTGGATGCTGGAGTCAATTATTTAAAGAAGCTAATAATGGAGCATTTTGGATAGCAGTAAAATGGATTAGTCCAAGTCAACATGGAATTTATTGAAAGGGAAATTCATGCTTGACTAATCTTCAGGAATTTTCTTGAGGATGTGAGAAGTAAAATGGATGAGTGAAGCCAGTGGGTGTTTTGTATCTAGACTTTCAGAAAAGGAATAAGTTTCCCGCATTGGGAGGCTGGTGACTAAATTAGAGCACATGGAATTGTGGGTAGGGTGTTGACATGGATCGTAAAATTGGTTGGCAGACCGGAAGCAAAGAGTAGGAATGAACGGGTCCTTTTCGGAATGGCAGGCAGTGGTGAGTGGAGTGCCGCAAGGCTCGGTGTTGGGGTCACAACAGTTTACCATATATATAAATGATTTGGAAGAGGGAATTAGGAGCAACACTAGCAAACGTTTGCGGATGACACAAAGCTGTTGGTGGCAGTTTGAAAAGTGAAGAGGATGTTAGGAGGTTGCAGGCGGACCCGGACAGGTTGGGTAAGTGGGCAGATGAGTGGCAGATGCAGTATTATATAGATAAATGCGAGGTTTATCCATTTGGCGCCAAAACGATGGGGAAAATTACTATCCCAATGGGGTTATGGTAAGGGGGAGGTACAGCGAGACCTGTTTTTCCTTGCACACACAGTCACTGATAGTTGGTGTGCAGGTACAGCAGGCTGTTGAAGAAAGCAAATGGAATAGGTTGGCCTTCATAACAAGAGGATTTCGGTATAGTTAAAAATAAGAGGTTCTTCTGCAGTTGTATAGGGCTCTAGTGTGACCACATCTGGAGTATCGTGTACAGTTTTGGTCTCCTAATTTGAGAAGGACCGATCTTTGTGATTGAAGCACTGCAGCGTAGGTTCACGACATTGAACCTTGGGATGGCGGACTGGCATATGAGAAAGATTGAAAAGACCAAGCTTGTATTCACTGGAGTATAGAAGTATCTGCGCCAGGTGTGTCGAGATGGGGCTCTAAAGGATCGTGTTAGGAACCTGGAGCAGCAGCTCGAACGACCTCCGTCTGGTCAGGGAGAGTGAGGAGGTCATAGAGAGGAGCTACAGGGAGGTAGTCACTCCCAACCACAGGAGGCAGACAAGTGGGTCACGGTTAGAAGGGCAAGGGGCAGAGGCAGGGCTAGAGAGTACCCCTGTGACCGTACAACTGGAAAATAGTACTCGGTTTGAGTACGATTGGAGGGGACAGCCTAGCTGGGGGCAACTAACAGCGACCGGGGCCTCCGGCACAGAGACCGGCCCTGATTCTCAGAAGGGTAATCAAAAGAAGGAGGGCAATTGTAATAGGGGACTCTATAGTTAGGGGTCGGATAGGCGATTCTGTGGACGCAGTCGGAGACCCGGATGGTAGTTTGCCTCCCTGGTGCCAGGGTCTCGCATGTTCAGATAAACGTGTCCAAAAGATTCTGATAAGGGAGGGAGAGAAGCCTGATGTTGTGGTACACATAGGTACCAATGACATAGGCAGAAAAAGTGACGAGGTCCTGAAGGGAGAATTTAGTGAATTGGGGGGAAAGTTAAAGAGAAGGACCAAAAGGGTAACGATTTCAGGAACTACTGCCTGTCCGCGTGACAGTGAGAGTAGGAATGAAATGAGGTGGAGGCTAAATGCGTGGCTGAGGGAACTGGTGCAGTGGGCAGCGATTCAAGTTTCTTGATCACCGGACCTCTTTTTGGGGAAGGCATGATCTTTACGCAGAGGACGGGTTGCACTTGAACCCGAAGGGGGACCAATATCCTGGCAGGGAGATTTGCAAAGGCTACTGGGAGACTTTAAACTAAAAGGGCTGGGGGAGAGACTCGGTAGAGGGGGGCTAGGGGACAGGTGTGGGCAAGAGGCAGAGAAGGGAAGCACTCGGACCCAAAATGATGTAGGCGAGAAAGATGAAAAAGATAATAGACAGAGAATAAAGGATGGTGGGTTTATAAAATGTGCATATTTTAATGCTAGGGAGCATTGTAAGTAAGGTGAATGAACTTAGGAGCCTGGATTTGACACCTGAAATATGATGTTGTGGCAATCAGTGAAACATGGTTGCAGGAGGGCTGTGATTGGAAATTAAATATTCCAGGATTTCGTTGCTTCCGGGGGTGATAGAATTGGAGGGACCAGAGGTGTAGGTGTTGCATTGCTTGTCAGAGAGGATATTACAGCAGTGCTTTGGCAGGATAGATTAGAGGTTTCGTCTAGGGAGGCTATTTGGGTGGAACTGAGAAGTGGGAACGGTGTAGCAACACTTTTTAGGGGTGTACTATAGACCGCCAAATGGGGAGCGAGAATTGGAAGAGCAAATATGTAAGGAGATAGCAGATAATAGTAGTAAGCACAAGGTAGTGATTGTGGGAGATTTCAAATTTCCCAACAATAGACTGGGAAACACATTCTGTAAATGGGCTGGATGGTTGGAGTTTGTAAAATGTGTGCAGGATAGTTTTTTGCAGCAATACATAGAGGTACCGACCAGAGAAGGGGCAGTGCTGGACCTCCTGTTAGGAAATGAGGCAGGACAGGTGACGGAGGTATGCGTTTGGTGAGCACTTCGGGACCAGTGATCACAATACCATTAGTTTCAATATAATTATGGAGCGAGTCAGAACAGGACCTAGAGTGGAGATTTTTGATTGGAGAAAGGCTAACTTTGAGGGAATGCGTGAGGATTTTAAAGGAGTGAATTGGGACACTTTGTTTCATGGGAAGGATGTAGAAGAGAAATGGAGGACATTTAAAGGGGAAATTGTAAGAGTACAGAATCTTTATGTCCCTGTTAGGTTGAAAGGAAATAGTAAAAATTGGAAAAGAGCCATGGTTTTCAAGGAAATTAGACACTTGTTTCGAAAAAAAAGAGAGATATCTACAATAATTATAGGAGGCATGGAGTAAATGAGGTGCTAGAGGAGTATAAAGAATGTAAAAAGAATCTTAAGAAAGAAATTAGGAAGGCTAAAAGAAGATATGAGGTTGCTTTGGCAAGAAAGGTGAAAGTAAATCCAAAGGGTTTCTACAGCTATATTAATGGCAAAAGGATAACCAGGGTTAAAATTGGACCATTGGAGAACCAGAATGGACAGCTATCTGCAGAGCCAAAAAGAGATAGGGGAGATATTGAACAATTTCTTTTCTTCGGTATTCACCAAGGAGAAGGATATTGAACTCTGTGAGGTAAGGGAAAAAAGTAAAGTAGCTATGGAAACTATGAGATTCAAAGAGGAGGAAGTACTGACACTTTTGAAAAATATAAAGGTGGATAAGTCTCCAGGTCCTGACAGGATATTCCCTAGGACATTGAGGGAAGTTAGTGTAGAAATAGCAGGAGCTATGACAGAAATATTTCAAATGTCATTAGAAACGGGAAATAGTGCCGGAGGATTGGCGTACTGCGCATGTTGTTCCATTGTTTAAAAAAGGTTCAAAGAATAAACCTAGCAATTATAGACCTATTAGTTTTACGTCAGTGGTGGGCAAATTAATGGAAAGGATACTTAGAGATAATATATATAAGCATCTGGATAAACAGGGTCTGACCAGGAACAGTCAACATGCATTTGTGCCTGGAAGGTCATGTTTGACAAACCTTCTTGAATTTTTTGAAGCGGTAACTAGGGAAATTGATGAGGGTAAAGCAGTGGATGTTGTCTATATGGATTTCAGTAAGGCCTTTGACAAGGTTCCCCATGGAAGGTTGGTTCAGAAGGTTCAATCTTTGGGTGTTTAATGGCGGAGTAGCAAGATGGATTCAACAGTGGCTGAATAGGAGATGTCAGAGAGTAATGGTGGACGGCTGTTTGTCAGGTTGGAAGCCGGTGACCAGTGGGGTGCCTTAGGGATCTGTGTTGGGTCCACTGTTGTTTGTCATGTACATCAATGATCTGGATGATGGGGTGGAAAATTGGATAAGTAAGTATGCAGTGATACTAAGATAGGTGGTATTGTGGATAATGAAGTAGATTCTCAAAGTCTACAGAGAGATTTGGGCCATTTGGAAAAGTGGGCTGAAAGATGGCAGATGGAGTTTAATGCTGATAAGTGTGAAGTGCTACATCTTGGCAGGACAAATCAAAATAGGACGTACATGGTAAATGGTAGGGAATTGAGAAATGCTGTGGAACAGAGGGATCCAGGAATAACTGTGCATAGTTCCCTGAAGGTGGAATCGCATGTAGATAGGGTGGTAAAGAAAGCCTTTGGTGTGCTGGCCTTTATAAATCAGAGCATTGAATATAGGAGTAGGGAAGTAATGTTAAAATTGTACAAGGCATTGGTAAGACCAATTCTGGAGTATGGTGTACAATTTTGGTCGCCTAATTATAGGAAGAATGTCAACAAAATAGAGAGAGTACAGAGGAGATTTACTAGAATGTTGCCAGGGTTCCTGCAACTATGTTACAGAGAAAGGTTGAACAAGTTAGGTTCTTTATCCTTTGGAGCGCAGAAGGTTAAGAGGGGACTTGATTGAGGTCTTTAAAATGATGAAAGGGCTAGACAGAGTTGACGTGGATAAGCTTTTCCCATTGAGGGTAGGGAAGATTCAAACAAGAGGCATGACATGAGAATTAAGGGACATAAGTTTAGGGGTAACGTGAGGGGGAACTTCTTTAACTCAGAGGGTGGTGGCTGTGTGGAATGAGCTTCCAGCAGAGGTGGTGCATGCAGGATCGATTTTAACATTTAAAAGTAAAGTGGATAGGTATATGGACGTGAAGGGAATGGAGGGGTATGGTCTGAGTGCAGGTAGATGGGTCTAGGGGAAAACAAATGGTCGGCACGGACTGGAAGGGCCGAGAGGGCCTGTCTCCGTGCTGTAATTGTTATATGGTTATATGGTTATATGGTTATGATGGGGGATCTTATGGAAACATATACAATTATAAATGGATTGGACAAGCTACATGCAGGAAAAATGTTCCCAATGCTGGGTGAGTCCTGAACAAGGGGCCACAGTCTTAGAATAATTTAAGACTGAGCTGAGAAAAAACCCAGAGAGTTGTGCATTTATGGAATTCCCTGCCACAGAGGGCAGTGGAGGCCATCTCACTGGATGGATTTAAGAGAGAGTTGGATAGAGCTCTAGGGGCTAGTGGATTCAAGGGATTTGGGGAGAAGGCAGCACGGTTATTGATAGCGGACGATCAGCCATGATCACAATGAATGGCGGTGTTGGCTCGAAGGGCCGAATGTCCTATTCCAGAAACTTATTTTCTATGTTTCTATGTTTCCATGTTTCTAGGGAATGTGTGCATACATATGAACATGTGTATATATACACTCTGAACGTTTTATTCTTTGTCGTTTATCACGTTATTTATTATGATTACATATTGTGTTATCATCCAGCAAGTAAGAATGTTATTGTTCAATCTTGGACACATGGCAGTAAAACAATCTTGACTCGTGGTGCTATATGGTCATAATTCACCATTAAGATAATTCCTGCTTCCTTTATTTCCCACCAAACCTCGTCCAACTTATCATTGGGCCATGGGCATTGGATAAAGAATGAATGGGGTGAATATATTTTTTAAATGTCGCTTCAGTCCGCTGAGCTGCACATGACCTTTATGGAAAGCGCCATCGTCTCAAACAACGCGCACTCGTGGGAATTGGTCTGCAGCATCGTGAGTTGGCAGTACTCTATTCAAGTCTTCGGAAATAATGACAAACCCACTCAACATCCCTCAATCATTAAGCATGCTTATATTACGAAGAGAACGACACGCAGGATTCTACTCTTCGCTTCCTCTTCAGGTTCAAGTAATGAACTCGGATGTGATCGAAGATTTTTTGTTCAATATCAACAGCGCGATGTTGCGCTTGGCGTTATCATGCATGGTTTGATGACGGGCTGTTGTGAACGATTTGTTCAAGGAGGCGCCCGCCGGTCAGACCATTCCCCATTTTCACCGGTCCGTCATCAGCATTATTCACAAAGCAGGCATGAATTGGTTAGCATTTAATGTATTCTGTAGGGTTCCATTCCTTGATTATCGTGTCACATCGACGCGAGACGCTTAAAGAGCCCAAATTACCAGACACGGCTATTTCCCCACGGCATTCATGTCCACGTGAGTCTTGCAAAGTGTGCAGACTAATGCATCTGGTCTTCAACAAGACCTGTGTAACTTCAACAATAACTCTACTTAAATCGTGCTACGGTATAAAACACCACCTAGTTCCAGTTTCATCGCAGTAGCAAAGGGCCTGGCTCAAAGTTTTGTATTCTTCATCAGAGTTTACTTTTGTGCCTTTATCTCCAAACCTCAGGTGTACTAACATTTCATGTATACAAAACTACAGCTAGAATGAACAAATGTGGCCGTTCAGCTTACCATTTACAAGCCGACAATTACATTCCATCCACATTGATCCTATATACTTGCACCTTTGAAGGATTGGTGCTACCAGTACTCGTCTCAAATGTCATGAGACCCTCTGCCTCCATCACCCCTCGAACATTGTGTTCCAGTTGCAAACTCTCTGCTTTCCCACACCCCTCTGAATCTATAATTATACCTGTAATGTTGCATTATTCTGCAAACGTGAAACAGTCAGACATGCACAAATGGTCCTTGGCGAGTGTATCCATGTAGCAATTAATGTAGCAGCACTTTCTGCAGACGATATTGAAGAAGAAACATGATTTCTGCGCTTACCCAAATACATTTTTAATGTTCCAATGGAGCTGTATCAGATCATTCCTCTGGATGCCCGACCAATATACCCACCACTCACTGAATGAAAACGTTGTTTCGTCAGATTCTGGTAATTCATTCCATTTCTCGCCTTAACATCTTGTTCTCTGTTTTGTTGCATCACCGTGCTTGTAAAAGGCGCTTAACCCTATTAAATTCATCCTATTTAAGGTCTTTAATATCACCTCAGGCACTTGTGCTTCAAGCAACAATATATTCCCAACCTCTCCTCATAGCAAATACTCTTGTGTCGAAGGAAAATGTGCATAGCAAATTTACGAAATATTTTCTTTAGTGGGGTAACAAAAACGGAATACAATATTCCAAATGAAGCCTCGCCGAATTTCTTTCAACATATAGCATATAGCATATAATACAGCCAATTTGCCCAGTTGATTAATATCCTGTTCTAATTTTTGATCAACACCTTCGCTATCTACAATATTACCTACGTTAGCGTGATTTGCAAACTGACAAATCATACCCTGTATAATAGTAAGATTAAACGAGAACTTACCAGTTCGAAGTTTGATCGTTATTTTATGAGGAGTTACGATGAGGGATTACGTGAAGAGCCCGCCTCACGCTGGCAAACGGCATACTTCAAAGCAGCGGCATGAAAAACACAGAACACCAAATAGCCGAAGTAACATAGTAAGGCTCATAATAGACTTAGAACTACCAGATGATCATTTATTTTATGAGGGTGGGAGTGGAGGGCACGTAATCCCTCATCGTAACTCCTCATAAAATACCGATCAAACTTCCAACTGGTAAGTTCTCGTTTAATCTTGCTATTTTACTTCGGAGTCACGTGAGTGACTACGTGAAGATTTTAAAGCTTTCTGTGTTCTTTATGTCGTAGAATTAATCAGTACGACAGTCCGGCTAAGTAAATACATACGTGAGAAACCAGATTAATATTAGTTCTTTCCATAATTAACTTTTTAATGGTTTAAAGAACATATAATAACCCTCCTTATATCCGAGGGAATGATTTACAAGTGATAAAAGATATAAGTGACTACATAACTGTTATAGTAATCAATAGTATACAAAGCAGGTGACTATATTGATCCCAACACGCGTGGCCAAAGCTTGTCATAGTGTGAACAGGTTTATTGTAGAACTTTGAAAAAGTTTCTTCTTTACTCCACCCTGCGATTTTTAAAATATGCTCGAGTGGTACGTCCCGCACCTTCGCCGCGGACGTAGCTGCAGCCCTGGCGGAGTGAGATTTGAACACATCAGTGTCTACTCCTGCTAAAAGCAAACACCTGCTTCAACCATTTTGAGATAGTTTGAACTGAAGCTTTTGTGTGTGGCTTTTATGCGTAATCATTAACGTTTTTTCATTTCCTCGAAGAGTTTCAGTAACTTTAACATATTGATTCAAATGTTTAACCACACACAAAGTAGGATCAATAGGATAAGCTTGAAAGGTTACCTTAGCTCCAGATCTCCCTGGTCTGCTTTGTTTGATCAGATCGTAAACATAGAACACAATGTTATCTGTAGTCACATGCATACAGTCTAAACGCAACATTTGTAAAGTTTGCACTCTTTGAGCTGAAACCAATGATATTAACATTATTAATTTCAATGTTAATCTTTCCAATGACAATCCTTCAATTGGAGTCCATTGCCTAAGTAAGTACAATGCTCACATCCCAAATCTCTGTGTACCTTGGTTTGGGTGGATTGATGTTAAAGATTCCTTTCATGAATCTAGATATTAATGGATGTGATCCAATTGATTTCTGGTCAGACATTAGTCCTAAATAAGATGATAAGGCACTGCGTGCAGTGTTAATGGCACTGTAACTTAAATGTTGCTCAAAATGCAATTTAGCAAGGAGCTCCAATACATTTTTCATGCAATATCACAGTATCACAATATCAAACATGCAATATTTACAGTATCATAGGAAATATTTGACTGTGTGCAAAATTCTTCCCATTCCTTAATATGTGTCATATATTGTTTTTGTGTGTTATCTCGCCATGATGCGACTATAACTTCCATAGTTTTGTCCGACAATCCCAGCTCCTGTAGTGGTCTGGTCAAAACCTGCAGATTAATAAATTCATATATGCATATAATGGATACATTTCTTTGGTTACTAGATTAATCAAAATATCACTACAGTTAAGAATTGACATATATGGTTCTTTTATCATATTCAGCATTGATGGGAACCAAGGTTTTGTTGGCCAATTTGGAACTACTAACAATCATGTGGCAGAATCTTGTTCTATTTCCTTCAGACATTGCTGAACCAAAGCAAAAGGTGGAAAAGCATAAAAGAACATATTCCCCTAGTTCAATGAAAAAGCATCTACTGCTACTGCATCTGGATCGTGTTCCCAAGACACATATTTAGGCAATTGATGATTAAGCCTTGATGCAAACAAATCAATTTCTGGTAAACCAAATTGAGTTACAATATTCTTAAATATTGCTGGATTAAGCATCCATTCTGTGTTATCTTTAAATATCCTTGATCTTTTATCTGCCACCACATTGTCTTTACCTGGAATGTAGTTTACTGAAATCCAAATTTGGCGATCAATACACCATTGCCATATTTCATTGACCAGACAATCACATGATACTGATCTGACTCACCCCATGTAATTAATATATGCAACAGCCGTTTTATTGTCTAACTGTATTAATACATGTAGACCCTTTTTTGAACAGCAATATGCTTTTAGACCATAGAAAGCACCCAATAACTCTAAATAGTTAATATCATAAGTTTCAAGAAACGTTTCTTCTTGGACTTTCCATCTACCTTCACAACTGGAGGCTGAATCTGTTACCCCCTCCCCCCCCCCCCCCCCCCCCCCCCCCCCCCCCATCCGAGAGCATTAGCATCTATTTATAAACAATTTCAGGCTGTTTAATCAGAATGTTTTTAGCAGCTTGTGGGACATTTTTAACCCACCATGGTAATTCCAACAAAACTTCTTTTGTTAATTGCATAGGCCTATCAAAGTGTCCTGTCCTCTCTTTGAGAGTTCTTATTTTGTCCCTTTGTAGATTTTGATAATGTAATGGACCAAATTCTACTGCAGGAAATGCTGCTACTAGTTTACCAATAGTTTTCGCTACTTCTCGGATGGAAGGAATAGTTTGTGAATGATATTATTACAAGTCACTAAAAATCATCAACTTTATCTTTGTTGGTAAAGTATTAACATAGTTTCTGAGTTAATTACAAACTCCAAATAGTTAATTGATTGTGCTGGCTGCAGCTGGGATTTAATTGGATGAATCAAGGACCCTAGCTTTAACAAAGCTTTGTACTGAAACCAATTCTCAGCTGACTCTTGATTGCCATAAATGATTAGAATGTCATCGAGATAAGCCATAACGATGTGTTTTTGTACTCTTAATTGGGCTAAAACTGGTTTCAACAGTTTAGTAAAGAGCCTGGGAGCTGAAACTCAATCCATTTGGCAAAGCTTTAAAACTGCCATAATTGTCCCAGCCAATTAAATTTTAAGTACCTCCAGAAACTGATGTATTGGTACAGAATAATAGGCGTTTTTTCAAATCAATCGTAGCCATATAACAACCTGCTGATATTAAATATCTTGCAGTATTAAATGTTTCCATTTAAAGTTTGTATTCTACCACTTATTTAGATCTGTAAGATCCAGAATAATTCTGCAATCACCATCTTTTTATGTCTTTTGAAAATATCTTAGGCACAATTGATGCTCGTGTTCATAAGTTTTTTCAATAACCACTTTTCAGATAATTTGTCAATGTCCACATTAATCTCTGTTTTTCCAATTGCAGTAAACACGAAAGCATAGGCAGGTTTATCTGTACTGGAGGATTAACCCCTTCTTTAAATGTAATAGTGGCTCCTGAAAACTGCTTGTAAAAAAATAAACCGATCAGAAGTAATAGTAAGCCAGTCTTTATAAAACTTTTGTAATCTCCCTCCAACTGGAGATTAATCCGCAGTTTCTTTAAGGATAGAACAAGTCTTTAATACCTCTCCATATGAGCGTGGTGGTCTCCTTTTCCCCGAATACGGGTAAGTATTGGGCTGTACAGTACAATAATATTTCATTGACATATTTCTGCCTCTATTTCCAAAATCAAATCCCCTTCTGGGCGAAAAATACCTTTTTTGTCCTAAGTCGAAGGTTTCATGCAGCTAAAATTTTTAGCTTCTTCATCCAATTTTGAATAATTTAGCAGATTTACTCCAACAGATAACCAGGAGCTTGAACACCACTTGCTCGACACAGGCTTGCTAACCTTGGGTGAAATATGGGCCGAATAGCCATTTTCCTCATACAATAATTTCATAGAGAGAATTTGCACAATAGGCCCTCTTTCCTAAACGTATCCATCTCCCCAAAAGCCATAATGGCAGCAGAATAATTTGTGAGGATTTTTGAACCTCACTTCTTGAGCTCTCATATTTGGGGTCATGGATGCCCATATCAACGGATAAACCGTAGGCACTTCCAATGAGGCACAATTCCTGTGCGTTTATAATTCTGATGTTTCAATCATCACAGAATCATGAAGTTGGTGAGATACCATATTTTAATGTTGGCAGCTTGGTTTTCTCCATAGCCTCACCACTTCCTTCATATATAGCAAATTATTTTGCTATCCCAGGCACAATTGGCCTTTCTTTTATTTTGTGGTGTGTTTTCAAATGCAAATCACCATCAGCAGGGTCTGCCTTCTGCAGCCCTAAAATCAATTGGGATTTTTCATCCCATGAGACTTCCTTCGGCCCAAATCCTGGGTCCGGAGTTCCAACTCCAATTAAGCCCACAGCCATATTCAGAATAATTAAACCCCTCAGGGCTTTTTTGGGAACCTTCTGGGTACTGTGACCCTAGTCTCATAATTTTTTGGAGAACTTTCTCCATATGCTCCATTATTAGTTCCACATAGTTTAATTATCTGGAGGACTTTCAGAATCAGAGTCATCAGAAACCACGGGCCTCTCAGATTTATTTTACATTTTTAGGAGCATTTCTCTCCGTGGTTATAACTTCTGGAGAATCTAGAACTCGCTAACGGATATATCAGCGGCCACCGGTATCGGAACGGATCCGCACTAGCTTTTTTCCAGTATTTTTATTTTCACCCCGGGAAGCTCTTTTTACCCGCGAATTTTCTTTGCCGATTTCTCCATTTCTTTCATTAATCTGTGCTAAACAGCACTTTAACGTGACTCTGACTTTTATTTTACTTTACTTTTACTGCTGGACCCACCCAGTGTACGCTAAAAAACATCCCGACATTGCTGCACTTACCTGCGGGGCCGTTCCGACCGCTGCGAGGAGCTGCTCCTTACTGCAGCTCCTCCTTCCGCCGTCAGCGTCGACGTAATGCCGTTTGCCAGCGTGAGGCGGGCTCTTCACGTAGTCACTCACGTGACTCCGAAGTAAAATTATGTCCTGTAAGTTATCATAAAAATAATTGAGAAATTCACGAAAAGTAATATGCCCAGTTTCGATCACTGAGGCTCGCCGTTAGTCAAAAACCCGATAAACAAATGTTCCATGTTGAAATGCACTTATCTGTTTTTATTTGAAACATTGCTCGTGCTCTCTGTGCAAGGTACGATGGTAATTTCAGACGAAAGGATAGATAACTAACGTGACAAATGCTGGAACGTGGGAATAATATAAAAACAAGTGTCATTGATACCCTGGGCTGATTGACCTTTTTGAGAGGCATGTCCGATCACCTATTCTCCCTCGTATCACTGCAAGTAACTTGCTTCAATTCTGTTCTGTGATGTGTGCTTGTCAGTGCATGTGCATGTGTATTTGTATGCGTGTGTGTGTGCGTGAGTGTGTGTGTGTGCGTGCTGATGTATGATTGTGTGTGTATGTGCATGTGTTGATTTGTGTTTGTGCTTGTGTGTGTGTGTGTGTGTGTGTGTGTGTGTGTGTGTGTGTGTGTGTGTGTGTGTGTGTGTGTGTGTGTGTGTGTGTGTGTGTGTGTGTGTGTGTGTGTTCGTGTGTGTGTAAGTGAGTGAGTGTGTGTATGGCTCTCGCTTAACCGTTTTTCCCTGTTGCCCGCCGGGCAACCTATGACAACGTGAAGACCCCACCAGCACGCTTGCGCGACATATCGTCGAACGCATTGCGGAAGCGACAGTCGGGAGGAGCACCGCTCCACCAGCGCAAGTTTTCAAAACTTACTGAAGGTAAGTCTTACCTTTTCTGGTGAGCGTGGCGACTCGGTGTGATTTCTTTTTCAGGAGGAAACACCATGGAGTCGCGTAAGGGAGAGCAGCAGCTGATATCCCGGCTGTGGATGCAGCCAGCAGCGTGCTGTCTCTCCAGAGCTGCAGGTGCTGCCAGCAGCTCCCGGCTTCTCGCCGCTACAGACCGCAGGTGCGCCGCGGTCGGCGGCAAAACCACCCGGAAGTCGGACAGGACCATTGACTCAACTGGGTCCGGACCTGAAGACACACCATTCCCGGATAGGGACGGCGAGCGTCTTTCCCGCAGGAGCGGATGGGGAGCAGTGCCTCAGCGTGACCTGCTTATGCAGGGGCAGAGTCACAGTGGGTCTCCTCGCAGACCCACGGCAGGATCCTTTCAAGGACTGCCAAATGTCTCACCCTCTTCGCAGGGGAGCATTAGGGGTCAGAGCTGGGCTGACCCTGAAGAAGGGGCAATGGCTGAACAGTCAACTGTGAGGGGTGCTAAAATCACAGCAGACCAGGACAACTGATGGGGTTGATTTGCCTGAAGAGTTACTAGATGCTCTAGCAGACTGTGTAATACTCAGTGCAGATTAACAGTTACAGGAAGAGCATCATCAAGAAGTGCGGATTATGCAAGACAAGTAGCACACAGGCGCCAAAATAGCTGTTGGGGGACCTCCCGAAGCAGGTGAAAGACCTGCAAGAGGAAGCCAAGGTTATAGGCCTGATCAAGGTGCCAAGCACCTCTAAAACCCACTATCAACAGCGGCAACACCCCTACACACCCACCAGACATCGGTTACTATGGAAGACCATCTGGTGGTGAAAGCTCGAAGGCCGGCCCACCCGCACAGTGGTCTTTCAGACCATGGCCCAGCCCGGCCTTCATGGAAAATGCGCCAACCCCACAACGCAGCAACACAAATACCAGAAGAAACAAGTGCGGAGACAACCCACACAACACCGGTAACCATGGAGGTAGGTGGGTCTGGTTGTCTTAAAAAACATTGCATGTCCGATTCATCAAAAGTGGGGGACGGTTGCACTTGTTTCATCATGTGTGCTGCACTTTTACCTCTGAACTTTTACATACTCGGAAGTATTCAGAATTACAAAATTGAATGTGTATACGAACTACCGTCCCAGTTGAGCATACGCCTAGCAGGAAGTTCATACTTCACAAAAAGAGAGAACAGCAGGCCATGCTGAACTGTTAAGACTAAACACAAAAGGGAATTGAGAAAACCAATCAGAGAATTTCAAGAGTTCGTATCAAATATATTTATAAAATCTAAAAAGATGGCGGTTGCCGTATCATTACAGATTTGACCGAACTAAATACTTCCGTTCAGTATGCCCATTTCAAAATAGACACATTTGTCACACACAGGATCATCGTAAATACCTGAAATTTATCTGGATGGGACAGCTATGGCAGTATAAGGCCTACCCAATGGGTTGTCATCAGCACCCAGGCTATTACAAATTTATTAAAACCAGCTTTAGCATACTTAAAGAAACATAACCATATCTTCATGGCTTGCCTGGATGATATTCTCATTGTAGATGAAAATTGGAACTGGCTAGATTGGCGGTATCAGCCACAACACATGGCTTTAACATACATCCAGATAAATTCAAATTGGAACCCTCCACTACCATGGATTATTTGGGGTTCACTATTGACTCTGTTCATATGTCTATCACCTTGCCACCGAACAAAGTGACTTGATGGGAGTATGCAAAAGCCTCACTGGCATCAGGGAACCATCCATTCGGCAAGGAGCAAGAGTGATTGGGAAATTGGTGGCTGCGTTCCCAGCAGCACAATTGGACCACTCCATTATTAAAACCTGGAAGAGGGAAATTTTAGCTATCAAAAATCATGCAGGCCATTTCAATAGGCCTATGCAACTACCAGAGAAAGCAAAATCAGAATTAAACTGGTGGATAGAAATGCTCAGCATTATTCTAACCCCATCACCCCATTCTATATCCCTAGGGTACATTAAAGACTGATGCCAGTGCTAAAGTTTGGGGAGCAACTAATACCACCGCAAGTTGTGGTGGCAGATGAGTGCACAAACATTATTCTGTTTAAAGCACTAGGAATTAATTATCTAGAAATGCTGGTAGCATTTCATGGACTCAGGACCTACTGCTCAGATGAGCACCAGTTGCATGTACGGTACAAATTGATACCACAGTGGGGGCCTATATATAATCATATGGGTGAAATAAAGTCGATATCATGTGATGAATTGGCTAATAATATCTGGCACTGGTGTCTGGGAGAGAGATTTGGATCTCAACCACTTACCTTCCAGGTAAGCTAAATACAGTGGCAGACACCAGGTCACGACATCATTAAATGGATGTTGGATCGGAAAGTGTTTACAGATATTATAGACCGGTAAGGGACACCAGATACCGACCTTTTTTCCATCCAGACTAATTCACCAACTACCAACATATGTTGCTTGGAAACCAGACCCAGGGGCAGCGGCGATGGACGATTTCTCGCTGCATTGGGGGGGAGATTTGTTTTGCTATGCATCTTCCCCTTCTGCCTCATCAGGCGAGTCTTACAATAATTAAACAAGACGCCGCAACGGGTACCATGGTTCCCAACAGTACAAAGATGGCCTCAGAACCCTGCATCTGGATCAACAACGGCCAAGGAGGTTAGCACACCCCGTGCGGGAAAGTATCCGTGCCATAACTGTATGAACTTGTTGATTTGCAGTTTCTGAACAGGCCATTTCTGGTCTACGGACTCTCCGACAGGACGATCAATGCCATCTCAGCGTCGTGCAGGGAGTCCACGAGAAGACAGTACCTGACATATGTCAGGAAATGGGAAGTGTTCTGCACCAGGACGAACACTACATATGAATCAGCCACCAACACTGAAGTGCTGGAGTTCTGGCCACCCTTCATTTCAATGAAGGATTGAGTTACAGTGCCATTATTGTGCAAGGAGTGCCCTATCTAATATCTGGGCAGAGGAGTGATCACCTGGCTATAGGATCACACCCACTTGTACCTAAACGAATGAGGTATTTGTACTCTATCCCCCCAGGCCCAGATACACCCATATATGGGACATAGGTAGAACACCATGTTACGAGGATGGACACCAATATCGGGGCTCCACCCTGGACAAACAAATATCCTAGATGGGAAATGATTATGGCACTTGGATCAGCACAACGGGTCCAGTCCTTACACAAAACATAGAAACATAGAAACATAGAAATTAGGTGCAGGAGTAGGCCATTCAGCCCTTCGAGCCTGCACCGCCATTCAATATGATCAAGGCTGATCATCCAACTCAGTATCCCGTACCTGCCTTCTCTCCATACCCTCTGATCCCCTTAGCCACAAGGGCCACATCCAACTCACTCTTAAATATAGCCAATGAACTGGCCTCAACTACCCTCTGTGGCAGAGAGTTCCAGAGACTCACCACTCTCTGTGTGAAGAAAGTCTTTCTCATCTCGGTCTTAAAGGATTTCCCCCTTATCCTTAAGCTGTGACCCCTTGTCCTGGACTTCCCCAACATCGGGAACAATCTTCCTGCATCTAGCCTGTCCAACCCCTTAAGAATTTTGTAAGTTTCTATAAGATCCCCTCTTAATCTCCTAAATTCCAGAGAGTATAAACCGACTATCCAGTCTTTCTTCATAAGACAGTCCTGACATCCCAGGAATCAGTCTGGTGAACCTTCTCTGCACTCCCTCTATGGCAATAATGTCCTTCCTCAGATTTGGAGAACAAAACTGCACGCAATACTCCAGGTGTGGTCTCACCAAGACCCTGTACAACTGAAGTAGAACCTCCCTGCTCCTGTACTCAAATCCTTTTGCTATGAAAGCTAACATACCATTCGCTTTTTTCACTGCCTGCTGCACCTGCATGCCTACTTTCAATGACTGGTGTACCATGACACCCAGGTCTCGCTGCATCTCCCCTTTTCCTAATCGGCCACCATTTAAATAATAGTCTGCTTTCCTGTTTTTGCCACCAAAGTGGATAACCTCACATTTATCCACATTATACTGCATCTGCCAAACATTTGCCCACTCACCCAGCCTATCCAAGTCACCTTGCAGTCTCCTAGCATCCTCCTCACAGCGAACACTGCCCCCCAGCTTAGTGTCATCCGCAAACTTGGAGATACACAAGCTAGTATAGGACGTCAAGTCTGTCACAAATGCAGATTAACCTGCTACATACAGGGGTAACTTACTTAAACAAGACTGACCCGGTTCCTCTGGCCAAATATTAGAGTTCTGGCCTATCCTGCAGATAGTCGGCCCCTGCATAGTGACACATATTTTGCAATATATAGTCACCAAGACACTTATGGGCACGGAAAGAGCTTTCTCAATAGCCATAAATTGCCCTCACCTAAGGTCACAGTGCAACCATATCCAGATGGTTAGGGTGTTATTACGTGCAGTGGGTGGATACTAATGTTTCAAATCTCACTCCACCAGGGCTGCATCTACATCGGACGCTAGATGATGGGAGTTCCTATGCACCACATCCTTGCCACAGCGGGGTGGAGCAATGAACGCATTCAATGCTTTATAATAAACCCGTGGCCGATCCTGAGACGTTTTGCAGGGAAAAATTAAGTTCTGTAAAATAAATTACCCAATGTGGGGCATATTATTTTAGGTATGTATAATACCTTTTATTGTTTTTCAGCACAGTGTCGTGTGTGAAATACGTTCATCCTCCTTCCCAGAATGCAGTGTATGAGCATGGTCCCGTTCCAGGGCATGAAATCACAGAGCTTTGAAATCTTCACGTAGTCACTCACGTGACTCCGAAGTAAAATAGTAAGATTAAATGAGAACTTACCAGTTTGAAGTTTGATCTTTATTTTCTGAGGAGTTACGATGAGGGATTACGTGCCCTCCGCTCCCAAAACCCTCTATTATAAAGTTCAACTGGTATGGAAGTTCTCTCTTATCTTACTATATTAGTCTACTCTGTATCTGTATTTCACACCACTGCTGTGAAGAAGGCGCACATGCGTGCTGGCGGGGTCTTCACGTAATCCCTCATCGTAACTCCTCATAAAAATAAAGATCAAACTTCAAACGTAAGATTTCTCATTTAATCTTACTATTTTCTCCAGCTTTGTCCTACCTTCGGGATCCCACCACTGGCCATATCTTCCTATCTCCCCCCCTGTCGGCTTCCGCAGAGACCGTTCCTCACCCAAAGCCAGCCCCTATATCCTTGCACTTTGCCTTGCAACTGCAAGAAATGTTACACTTGTCGCTTAACCCCCCCACCCCCCCCCCCCCCCTTGACGAATCCATTCAAGGTGTGACAAGCCGTCATTGCAGGTGTGACCGAGGTTCACATGCATCTCCTCCAACTCGTCTATTGCATCCGCTGCTCTCGTGTCAGCTGCTCTACTCCAGTGAGAACCAAGCATTGGCTTGGTGATCACTTTGCCCAATGCCTCCGCTCGGTTCGCAATAACCAACCTGATCTCCCGGTGGCTCAGCACTTCAACTCCCCCTCCCATTCCGAATCCGACTTTTCTGTCCTGGGGGCCTCCTCCATGCCAGAGTGAGGGCCACCGTAAATTGGAAGAGGAATCAGCACTTCATATTTTGCTTGGGGGGCAATTAACACCACAGGCGTATGAAAATTGACCTCCAATTTCAGGTAGTCCCTGATTTCTCCTCCGCTCCAGCTGTCCCTCAGCCCACTGTCTCCGCCTCTTAATGTCTTCATCCCACCCCCTGCACCCTCACATCATAGTTTTTGAAGGAAGGGTATCGACCCAAAACGAGTCGCCTATATCATTCGCTCCACATTGAAGCTGCCCACACCCGCTGAGTTTCTTCTTCCGGCATTTTTGTCTCCCCATACACACAAGTTCGGTTAATCCCACTTTCCCTCACCCACTGCCTACATCATTAGGGGGCAATTTTACACACCCATAACGATATTTATAATGAATGAATGAATGAATGAATGCCATTTTTTTTTTTTATTGCACATACACATGTAACAATGAGATTAAAAGCTGCTCCTACTCAGTGTAAAAGACAAAAAGGGGGAAGGGGGATCCGGTGCACAGTTTTCTGCGACGCGTCATACTATAAAAGACAATGGATAAATAAGAATTACAGTTACAGTACAATAAAAATACAGTAGTGGGATAGATGAAAGGTCCCGGGTTAGGCTGTGAATTCAGTCATGTGATGGTTAGGAGATAATGGATTTTGGAAAGAAACTGTTCTTAGAGTCTAATTGTCCTTGTGCTGATGCACCTATAGCGCTACTCCCTGAAGGGCATCAGTGTTTGAACAGGCCAAATGCAGGATGGGAGCAGTCCTTTAATGTATTTTCGCTCCTGCTTGAGGCAGCGGGAGGTGTACATAGTCAGAGAGGCGGGGAGAGGGCAGCCGATGAATCTTCCGTGCTGAAACCCCAAACCTACTCGCTGAAGCCTCTCCTGTCTGCCATGGTGCAGCTGCCGTACCCAACGCAGTATGTCTCAAACAGGCTCCACAATGGACGAGCGGTAGAAGGACAGCAGCAGTTTGGCGTCCAGGTTGTGCTTTCTGAGGACCCCCGGAAGTGCAGCCTGCTGCTGAGCTTCTTCCTGATGACCGCTGTGATGTATCTATCTTTGTCAGGAGATGTCAGCGGAGATAAGGACTCCGACCGAGAAACCCAGAAGTGTAGACCCTCTCCACACACTCACCGTTGATGTATAAGGGAGCTAAGTCGGTGCTGTGCCTCCTGAAAGTCGACAATGAGAGCTCTTTGTTGGTTTCTTGGTGTTCAGAACCAGTTGTATTTCCTGAGCACCAGGTTGTCAACTTCAGGACTTCCTCTCTGTAAGGAGGCTGCCTCGTCTCCCTTGAGATGAGTCTGACTATGTAGTGTCGTCAGCAAACTTGATGATGCGGTTGTTTCGTTGTGGACCGACTGCAGTCGTGTGTCTAGAGACAGTATAGGAGGGGGCTTAGCACAGTGCCCTGTGGGATCAGGAACTCCAAGATGCGAGTGGAGAAGAGGTGGGGGCCGAGTCTCACCGTCTGGGGCCGGTTGGTGAGAAGGAAGTCCTTTTATCCAGGCACATGTGAGAGTGGGGAGGCCCCCCCCCCCCCCCCGAGAGTGACCAGTTTGTCGATGAGAATGTCCAGGATGATATATTGAAAGCTGAGCTGGTAATCCACAAAGAGCATCCAGACGTAGCTCTGCCCAGCTCCAGGTGGCTCAGCACAGAGTGGAGAGCTACGGTGTATGGCGTCTTCTGTGGACCTATTTGGGCGAAGGCGAACTGGTGGGGGTCGACGTCAGTCTGGAGGGAGATAGTCCCTTGATGTGCTGGAGGACCCAATCTCTTGAAGCACTTCGTGACTACCAGAGTGAGGGTCACAGGACGATAATCGTTTAGGCTGGTGATGGGGGACTTCTTCGGCCCAGGGACGATTATGGCTCATTTTAGCAGGACGGGAATAACTGCCTGGTCCAGGAGATATTGAAGATTCTGGTGAAGATGACAGTGAGCTGGTGGGCACACGCTTTGAGCACATTACCAGGTACTCCATCTGGGCCTGCAGCCTTCTTGGGGTTCACAGCCAGGAGCACCGTCTGACATACGTGCTCCCTACAGTGAATGGAGTCGTTGCAGGAGCCAGGTAAGGGTGGGAGCAGGTCTGTGAGATGAGTTGCTGCTGTTGTGATGGTTTCAAAGCGGGACAATAAGCAATTTAGCTTCTTTGCAGCAGCGCACTCAGGGTCTTTTCCCGTCGTTGTTGGGACGGCCTCTGTAGTTTTGAGATTCCTTGTATCCCCTTCCATACCTCCCGTAAGTTATTGCGGCGGTGGGACTCTATGCTCCTCTTACAATCCACCTTAGCTTTTTTAATTCCCCCTTTCCAGATCGGCCCGAAACAGCCCTGTAACAAGCTCTGGGTCACCTGACATGAAGACATCATCGCGGCTCTTAGAAGGAGTGCGGACCTGGCTGGACATCCCCCCTGGGTTCTGGTTTGGGACCACTTGAATGTTTTGGAAGTTAACCTCCAAAGCCAATGCAGCTTCGGGATGTGGAGTAAACCTGCATCTTTCAGGGAGCAAGTTGCAAACTCAACACAGAACAAGTGCCGGAGGGCAGGATCGAACACGGATCCCTGGCATGTGAGGCAGCAAGTACACAACCAGCTGTGCGGCCCTCGAAATATGTTTGTTTACCAACCACAAAAAAATATACATTGGATAGCTTTGTTACCAAAAATATAAGAAACTGTAAATGTTCATGTCTTAAATCTCTAAATCTATGTCCCCCTTAAATCTATGTCCCCCTTTACAGCCACTGATTTTTACTTCAGTTAAGACTATGGGGCAGTAATAGGCCATAAGTTGCTACCTAAAATTGCCAGAAGATCCGGAATTGATCCTGAATATGTTGCGACAGTGTAGAGTATTGCTCCATTCCTTTTTATCGCATGGGTTTTCTCCTGTCTCTTGTACTTCCCCTCCACATTCCAAAGGTGTGCAGAAAACCTTTATTCATACCCAAACACACAAAACAGAATATGTTCCTTTTGTCCAAAGATTCTCTCTGACGCTTTTGAGTTACTCCATATGTTTGTGTCTATCTTCAGTTTAAACCAGTTCTTTCCCTCCACACACACGAAAACTAATACGATAGAACTCGATTATTTCCCTGAGGAAATTGTGTGTGTTGTTGTGTGTGGTTTGTGTGTGGGGGGTGTGTGTGTGTGTGTGTGTGTGATGTGTGTGTGTGTGTGTGTGTGTGTGTGTGTGTGTGTGTGGTGTTGTTTGGTGTGTGTGGTGTTGTGTACAGTTTATATCTTCATATAATAAATAACACCTCATTTTTTTCAGAATAACCCTTTTTTTGTTTAAGTCCAAGTCAGAGTCAAGAGAGCTTTATTGGTCATGTGTCCCAAATATGACAATGGAATTTTGCTTGCTGCAGCACAACAGATATGTAAACATAATTACGGAACAGGAGAGAAAAATTCACTTGTCTACAAACCATAGACTCCATATATATATACACAATAATTAACGGATAAAAAATGCAATCGGCTGTTTACTTTTCAAGTTTGGGGGTTTGTGGGTGTTTACATTCATTCAATCCATTTTCGAATTTTTGGAGGACCAGAAACCAGAAACAAGATTGACTTCAGGGAGTTATTCCAGTTCGAACAGTGGATTCTGCATTGGTTTCAGCGGTCGCGTCGATTGGAACAGCAATGGCTGGCCAATTCTCCCACCATGCCAAAGGAGCGAGAAAGTGGCCGATGCGACAACTGCAGCGGCAGTGTGCGTATGCAGGGCGGCACATGCGCACAACCACGGCCGATGCTGTGCTGGCCAAAGAGCCATAGATGTCTGAAGACTTATCTTCCTATAGCGAGTCTGAAGAAGGGTTCTCGACCCGAAACGTCGCCTATCTCCCTTCGCTCCTTAATGCTGCTGCACCTGCTGAGTTTCTCGCAGCATTTGTGCACAATGGACAAAGCATGATTTGATTCGGACATTTTTTTCACGCTCATTGTAGAACAAGGAGAAAGCCGGAAAAATATGTGGGTACGTGAAAACGTGGTAAATGATAGATAAAAACAATTAAGGGAGTGTCAATTGGCAGAGTTAACAAATGACGCAAATTGGTACGGACAAGGGAATGGGAAGTACATTTCAAAGTCGGAGGGAAGTGACTTACGAGAAATGCATAGAGCAAAGTGGAGGGAAGAGATAGAATAGAAATTGGATTGCGTGGATTGGATAAGTAATTAAATTAATAAGGAAAGGCATCGCCGTCTGGGATCGAGAGATACTGGCATAAATTGCACTACATTGTTTCCCCGGGAAATGGAAGAGAGGGCGGAGGAATGAGGCTCTACCTTAAAATGGAAAAGTCATTGAGCCCACTCAAAACGCTCTAAACCAAACCACGCAGACGGATTATGAAGTGTTGCTCCCTTCCAATTCTGTTTTTGCTACCCTCACTCCGAGGTGTAAACGGCCAAGGACCCAACTAACGCTGTGGGAATGGAAAGAAGTTTTTAAATGGTTAGTCAACCGATACTTTTCAATAACACAGAGCGTGGCGAACTCATCCCCATCGCCCATTTTTGTCTGCTTCGTGCCAAGTAGGCCACATCAGGAAAGGCAAATATCAATATATTAGATGAGCTAGCTACGTGGCAACCTCTGTCTCATAATGCACGACATCCTGCGGTCTCACCAAGGAGATAAAGTGGGATATGTTGGGGAAGGGTGATTCAATCTACTGGATTGATATGGAGGAGGAAGGTTTTGGCAGGAGTAGACCAAGAGTTTTTAGCGATGATCGCCTTCAAAAGTGGGAAAGGGTTTGGATGGGAATATGCGACTGTGCAGGATCGAGTTACATTTGCCGGAAATGGCCATGCAATGATGTTTTGGATACGGAGGATGTTGGGGGTAAAATGCTAATAGCCATATGAATTAATTCCACTAGGTTCACAGGAGCACGTTTTAATTGCATCACACAGAGAAGACAAAGCACGAAGAGACCCGGGTGCATGCAAATGATTTTGTACGCGTCTGTGGGTCTGTCATTGGTTTGCATTCTTCATAGAGCGAGGTGAAGTGTGTTTTCGCCACTGATCATGATACACCACAGTAAACAATTCATCTCAACGCCCTCTTTAAACAAATCTGTAAGGTTTAGCACAAGTATCTTAACTGAATCAAGTAATATCGGTTCTTTTTGTGGAACTACCCCAACTGCAAAAAAAACCACACATACATCTAACCTCAACTATTTGTATTAACGATGACTCTACCCAGAGCGCAGGTTGAGTAATCGGATCAAGCACAGCGCCTCCAAAAGGGAAAGAATATACAGCTGGTGCTAAGGGGCAACACACTAGTCTTACTAAATGAACCTTAGAGTACTATCGTACATTGTCGTGGCCTGCATTGGGGCAAAAGCGCAGGGGATAAAGCTCTCGCCGCTCAACATGTCTATGAATGTCGTCTTGCGTACATAGTATGTCACCGTTCTCCAGGAGGTGTTGACACCCTCATGGAGAACAGAGACATACTATCAGTATGCAAGAGACATTTAGCGAAGCAAACTTGGACCACTCAATTCTCTCAATGACAACTTTCATGGGCTGGGGAGTCTACAACTGACCTTGCATGGGTCAGTTAGATACCAGGTGGTGTGGCCATTCATGGAACAAGAAGCTTGACAACTTCAGTATATGTGATTCGCTTGATTGGACGTCACGTAGGGGACATTAACAGCCATAACACTTTATTCACCACAGGAAAATTTTGTTATCCTAATGTAATATACACCCTGTGAAGCCATCAGAATGAAGATTGATATTTAAATAGAACTTGCATTCATCTATTCTTTTCATTCAAAACAATAATTATTGTAATGTATATGTCATTGGGTATATGAAAGCAGATATCTCAATAGGAACTAATTATTTTGTCCAATCATATGGCACAGTTCTGTCAAGAAAATAATTTAATATTTGTCAAGACAAGTGCTTTACCTACAGATAGCTATATTTAAATGAAGTGAGGCCTGGCAC
Organism: Okamejei kenojei; assembly: GCA_035221665.1. Taxonomy (NCBI): domain Eukaryota; kingdom Metazoa; phylum Chordata; class Chondrichthyes; order Rajiformes; family Rajidae; genus Okamejei; species Okamejei kenojei. The sequence continues at coordinate 17,696,386 of CM069166.1, read as the reverse complement.
ACCACAACATGGCTGGACTCACTAGTATTGGTACAGCTGATTCACATGCCTCATTGGGGTGTATTAGCATTCTGTACAGGGCACAATGACTGCTAATAGACCTGTTGCATATGACAATAAAATGTTGCACACATACCTGGTGGTATCCAGATAGAAATAGCTTAAATACAGAAAAAACTGGACTGGTCAACGCTTACAAGGAAACACATCTAGCCATTAAGCCCATACAGATAAATCCATAAGCAATCTTCATCTACCTAAAGATGCAAAAATATGTAATATGTTAACTGTACAAGATATGAAGCCCTGAGGATAAGATATCTGCTACCATGTATAATGAATAGTAAGCGCCTTATATGTAGGATGTAAGCCCTACTGTAAAAAAAGAAGGCATAAAAATAAGACACAAAAAATCAGACCTGCTGGAATAGTATGTAGCTGAGTATCAAACTGAAGTCCCCGTGAAGCCACCACGCATGGGCTATGGCAGGTTAACCCAGACAGGGGCCTGTGTTTGAGCACAAGAAGCTCAACTAATGCAAGGTATAAGTAGCTGTCGCTTCATCTGTAAAAATGAGCAAGCATGAGGGCTGATCCATGGCTAAGAAGCTTCTATTTAACAATGCTACCGATTTTGGAAGGAAGTTGAGAGCTCTTAGCATTGCAAAACCATCACTACCATGTAATGAGATGGAAACCCCCCTCCGGAACAGCTAATACGCCAAAGTTAATCGGACAACAATAAAGCACTTAATTCAACGTATCCAAGGTGACTTTAATAGGGTGGACAATATGAAGAAAGGGGCTCGATGGTGATTTATGTCACATGAGTGTATCATGCCATGAACAAGCTGTCCAACAACAAGCACAGTGGCTGGGATCATATCTACCTGGGAACATCTTCAGTATGGCGAGTAGAGGATATGCTCCTCCCTAGCTATTGTTTTACTGGCTTTTAATGATTCATGGCATATATTAAACCTGACTCAATTGTTGTCTGGTCCTGTTTAGTCCGTTATTAAGAACAAAGGCGGGTAAAAGTAGGCAGTTTAAATAATACAGGCCCATAGCATTAGCCAGCATATTGTCCAAAGTCTTAGAAAGAGTTCTGCTGGATAGAATACATGAGTTTTGGTTAACACACAGAATAACCAGTTTGGCTTTAAAGCTAAACATGGCCCTTGACATGCATAATCGCCTTAAAGTAGAATTGTAAACAAATATAGAGGCAAAAACACCTTCAATCCTTATGTGCATATTGATGCTCCAAGCCATGACTGTGTTAATCACAAAAAGCCGTTGGTAAAATGCGTCCAAAGAGGGGACGTGAGAATACTGGCCTACTGGTAAGCCCTCCAGACTATGCAAATAAAATGGAGCAATTCGGTCCTCAACCCCATTTGGGTTAGCAAACGGTGTTAGACACGGTGAATTTATCCCAGTCCTATTTAACTATATAAATGATGATCTGTCCTAATCAATTGAAAGCTGTAACACTGGTTAGCGTTATTGGTAATATTTTAGTGAACCATATTATGTATGCAGATGATCTTGTGGTCTTTATTCCAATCCTAGTGCTGGTTCTCCAGCAGCTCCTTAAAGTCATGTTCCTTGTATGGTTGGAACATGACATTAATTACAATGCTAGTAAGAGTGCTGTTATGGACATTTAGCATCATAGAGGCTTAAAATCCTAAGATTCCTATTTTAAATTGTCTGAACAACAATCTTAGTGTCTTGTAATAAGATAAAGTATCTAGGGCAAATTATTTACAGAACAAATGACAGATGATGAGGCATATCATGGCAACGACGCATGCTGTATATACAGCGAATATCCTCATGCATAAAATATGGTGCGTGTGCAAGATGTGGTGAAAATGTTTTGCAATTAGCAGCATACTGCACACCCCTCTACACTGCGCACCTGTGGTTCGAACTATTTACAAGACAAGTATCAGAGACTAAAGGTTGCATTCTAAACGATGTCATTGAGAACGCGCTAAGGCAACCAGATGGTGTATGCCAGTAATATGTTTGTGGCTGCAGAGTCAGTACTTTGAAGCTATCCAAGCCACCACATGTTAAATTCATTTGCAGTATAAATGACTCTAAAAATGGTGCATATTGTGGCCTTGACAAACATAAGGGTTAGCACTACACGCTACGAATCCCAGTTGTGGAGACACTGGTATCATTGTCTAATTGTACGCCATTGAACATTTTTTACTCTGGATTTTTAAACTAAAGTATTTTTGGGTTTTTTTTTAAAAAATAAAAAATATGATGTATTTATGTGATTTACCATGATTTTATATATATTTATGGTATTGAGATGCAATGCCATTTTTAATGTAATGTTGCCTCTGCTGTACACTTGAGTCCATAAAAAATAAAGTTATTAATTCCCTCGATTGATAAATTGAGTTTCATGTGGCGATTCAGTATATAAAGTTCAGAACAGATCACACCAACATAAACGGCAAGAGGAAATCAAAATGAGGACAGATGGCTCTTGCGACGTTGCCCACAACTACCGATGTGGTGGTCAGAAAATTGCAGAAGGTAGGGTTTTTCCTCAAATCAGAATTTGAAAAAGTTATGTATACAGTGTAAGGTAAATAGGGCACAGAGAGACTACTGACGTCTCAGAAAAGGTACAATCTATCACAGGCAACAAGTGGGATACAATATCAAAAGAATTAGTGGCATATATGAGTACATTGGCATGTTAACAAGCACTCAATATCCGAATCAAGGATAATAAGCATAAAATACAGTTCGAAATATGTAGGAAGAACGTGAGTAGGCATTATATAGCCATGGCAAACAAGGATCAGTTATGTGGTAGCTGAGCATCAATGATTCCTATCCTCCAGAAAGGACAGCATGTGGTCCAAAGTGGATAGTGCGGCTTTGAAGAAAAGGGACACAGTTCAATATTTACTTCGGAGTCAACGTGCTGACTACGTAAAGAAGCCCCGCCTGGCGCTGGAACGGTCAATTACGTCACGGCAAGCAAGAGTTCAGAGCGCAGCTCCTCGCAGCGGCCGGAACGGACCCGCATGTAAGTGCAAGGAAAAGAAAAGACGTTACGCTGGTAAAACCAGCAAAAGAGAAAGCAAAATTAAAATCATAGTCACGCTGGGCGTACTGATTTAGCCAGATATGGAGAAAGAAAAATGGGAAGTCTCAAAGGAAAATATCCGCGGGTAAAAAGATCGTCCCGGGGTGAAGCAAAGAGTCGGGACAAGGGTTTAGTGCGGATCCGGTTTCCGAACCGGTGGCCGCTGGTCACACCGTTAGTGGAGACTAATAATTCTGCCAGAAATGCAAAACCACGGAGGAAAATGTTCCTAAAAAAGTAAAAAGAAAACCGTGGTTTCTGATGATGACTCTGATAATGACAGTCTCTGAAATAAAGCTATATGGCTATAATGGAACATATTGAGAAAAGTGCTCCAAAATATAATGAGACAAGGTTACAGAACAGAGAAGTTTCCCAAAATGACCCCTGAGGGGTGAAAAATAACAGAATATGGCTATGTCCAAATTGGGCATTTGAAACTCCAGACCCAGGCATTAAGGGCGGAGGAATCTCATTGGCTATAATTCCAAGTGTATCAGGCTGCAAATGACAGACCCTGCAAGTGGTTGATGTGGATTATGATGCACACCACGAATTAAAATAAGGAGGCCGAGATGTGCTGAGATGCCAAAGAATTTGCTAAACCTGAAGGAAGTGTGAGCTATGGAAGAATACCTAGCTCCAGTATGAATTCTATAGGTATCTCACCAATTCAAGATTCTGAATGATTTAAACAGCAGAATTAATAAAACACCGGAAAAAATTGCACCTCATAGATAGTCACCTACGTTAATCCGTCTATAAGGCCGCCTATTACTCCAGGCATGAGAGGACAAGAAATAAGAGTTCAAAGAATCTCACAAAATGTTTTTCAGCTGCCATTACAGCTTTGAAGGCAAAAGGAGGGGTTGGAACATGGAATAAAATCCAAAAAGAACTTTGGGCTTATTCTGCCAATCCTTCTATGAAATAATGTATAGGAAAATAGCGATTCGGCCCAATTTCATCCAGGGTTTGCAGTCTGTGTCGATTCAAGTGTAGTTTCAAGCTCCTGGTAAGATAATTGGAAAAGACCTGCCTAAGCAAATAAGAGAAATGGATGAAGAGCTAATCTATATCCACATGAGGCTTTCGACTTTGGACACAAATGTATTTTTCGTCAAGAAGGTGATTTGATTTTTGGGGAAACAGAGGGGCAGGAGTATGATAAGGAAAATATTATCATCCGACACAGCCTAAGTTCACCCGTATCGGGGAGACTGCGACCACCACGTTATCATATGTAGAGGTGCCAAAAAGGATTTCTATGCTTAAAGAAATTGTGACAAACTCATTGGAGGGAGATTACAAATGTTTTATATGAAAGGGCTTGCCATCACTATCTGATCGGTTAATTTTACAAACAGTTTCAGAGCACTAAACATTCAAAGAATGTGTTAATTCCTCCCGGTACAAAATAAACCTGCTTATTGGTTCATGTTTTCTGCAAATGAAGAGCAGAAATTAATGTGGAAATGACAAATTGTTTAAAAGGTGTTATTGAAAAAACTTTGAACATGAGCATCTATATGTGTCAAATATATTTACGAAGAAATTAGAAAAAGTTGTGGTGCAGAATTATTCTGACCTTACAAACTTTAATAAATTTTCGAATATCAACAATTTTAAAATGGAAACATTCAACACTGCAAGACATATGATATCAGCAGGTTGAAATAAGCTACAATTGATTTAAAGGACGCATACTATGCATACCAATACATCAGTTATTTCGAAGGTAATTTAGAAAATTTTAATTGGCCCTGGGCCACTGTGGCAATTCACAGCTTTAACCAAATGGGTTAAGTTCAGCTCCCAGGCTCTTTACAAAGCTGTTGAAAACCCAGCTTTAGCACAATTCAGAGCACAAAAACACATCATATGCTTATCTGATGACATTTTAATCATCATTAGTAATCAGGAATCAGCTGAAAAAATCAGTTTCAGCAACTAAAACTTATTTGAAAGATTTAGGTTCCTGATTCATCCAATTAAGTCCAGCTCAAGCCAGCTCAGTAAATTAAACTATTTGGGGAATATGTGATTAATTCGGTTACAATGTTAGTACCTTTGCCAACCGATAAGATTGATGAACATTTAGTGACCTGTAGGGGACTCATTCACAACCTTATCCCCTCCATCCGAGAAGTAGCAAAGGTAATGGTAAATTAGAGAGAAGCATTTCCTGCAGTAGATTTGGTCCATTACATACCAAAACCTTCAAAGGGAC
>CM069166.1:17629472-17690529 GCA_035221665.1 Okamejei kenojei | reverse complement strand
CTGGATAGAGTTTTACAACCTTCACAAGTTCAAAGCCATGAACCCAGGCAGCTGTTAAGCTAGGATTTTGGGGCTTGCAAAAGAATCCATTCAATGACATTGGTAAAGCAAAGTCTTTCACTTTGCTGCGTTAACTGTTCTCAATGCAGATTTGGCTATGAGATGCACTTTGCATCAGGTTTCTGCGTGCGACGCGCATAAGGCAAAAAAACGGCGAGGCTTTGTGTTTCTTGATCCAGATAATTTCTTCTCACTGGAAGTTTTGCGAGTGCAGAATGGTGTGAGCAGGAACAAGCTTCCTCTCCCCATATGAATATTGATGAACTGACAAAAGAATGAGTCAAACGGCATGGACTGCAACGAACAATTCATCTTTATGAACTGTACCATAGAAAATAGAAAATATTGGCAAAGGAGGAGAAAACATTTGTGTAGTCTGTTGCTGCTCTCACAGTTAACATCAAAAGATTTCATGAACTTAACAAAATCATTCAATATACAACGAAGATGAACTAAAATAACTGAATTAAGGAGCATGAACTGCACATTAAGTTAAATGTTTAAAACATTAGCAATTTCCAGACAATAATCTGTTACTTAGATAGTTCTGGCTCATAATTCTGGTCTTCAGTGTGGCCAAGACCAGTCAGGCAAGCTCTGCATGGTGGTTCTTGAGTTCACAGTGCAGGCAGTTTGCACCAAATATTTGGTTCTGCAAAAGGGTCAAAACAAAACCCTGGGCGAATGAACAAGGTGCTGCGATCAGCGCTCTCGCCATAATCTGGCTTTTGTGGAGCATGAAGTTATGGCACACTTTCAAAGGACCACGAGTTTAGATGGGACATGTTGTTGGTGTGTGCGAAGTTGGGCCGAAGGGCCTTTTTCACAGTCTAAGAAATCTGATGACCCACCTAATTGTGGCATTATCTGATACATCTAAAGTTTACCCTTCTCCCCATCCATCCGGTCCACACAGTGGCTGGTTAGCATGAGCATTTCTGGTACGCCTTTGAGATATTGCTAATGTTTAAGTTGGCGTCATCACCAAAGGAACGTTTTACAAGCTTAACCCATAACCGATGACAATGTTGAATGTACAATTGAGAGGTTTTAATTTTATGATGTTTTACTTAGTAAATTTGTCAAATTATTTTATTGTATATTTTGACTGTTATTTTTGCATCAATGATGGCAAGATAATACTTGCATGGTGTTTTTTTGCAAAGCTGAACCCAAATCTCAATCTGTGTACTACCAACATCTATATAGGGTAATATGTGACATTGATATGATGACAGTTGACTCAGCGCAGGACCTTGGTCTTATTTTTTCCCCCGAGACTTTTGTCCCAAACCCCGTGATCTGTTTCCACTTTCTACTATATCTGCAACTAGTGGATTATAGATTTCACAGCTGTCCTCTTGCCCTGTGTGGAAGGGCGTGAGTGGTCTTTTACAATCTGAAGTCCCTTGGAATATTTTTCCACATGAAAAAGTTACTTTCATAAGTTTACGAATTAGGCAATCAGCCCAATCGTCCCACGTCTGGCCATTCTACCTTTCCCTCCTAACAACCATTCCTCCTGCCCTAGAAACTTAAAAAAATAGGTGCAGGAGGAGGCCCCATTTGGCCTTTATTGTGATCATGGCTGATCACCACAATCAGTAACCCCATCCTTGCCTTCTCCCCATATCCTCGATTCCGCTAGTCACTAGAGCTCCAATCTAACTCTTTTAAAATTCATCCAGTAAATGGTCCTCGCTTGCCTTCTTTGGCAGAGAATTGCATCACTCACCACTCTCTGGTTTCTTCTCATCTCAGTTAAATGGCCTCCACCCCTATATCCTTCTCACCTCATAACCCCTGACACCCTCCAGGACAATGCTAGACTTTCCAGGATCCTAGATTCTTGTGATAAGTGCATTCATAAGTATTCAGAACACCTTCACTTTTTCCATATTTGTTTACGTTTACAGCTTTATTTAAAATTGATTCAATTATTATTTTATTATCATCAATCTACGCACAATAACCCCATAATTACAAAACAAAACAGTGTGTTTAGAAATTTTTGCAATGTAATTAAAAAGAAATAACGAAATATTGCATTTACATAAGTATTCAGACCCTTTAATCTGTACTTTGTTGAGGCACCTTTGGCAGCATATACAGCCTCATGTCTCTTGGGTATGACGCTACAGCTTGGCACACCTGTATTTGGGTAATTTCTCCCTTCTTCTCTACAGTAAGCTTAAGCTCTGTCAGGTTGGATGGGGAGCCGTAGATGCTCAGCAATTTTCAGGTCCCTCCTAGATGTTCAGATCGAGTCAAGTCACGGGCTCTGGCTGGGACCTTCACAGACTTGTCACGAAGCCACCAGACGTTACTTGGCTGCGTGCTTAGGTCGTTGTCCTGTTGGAAGGTCCAGAACGACGGCTCTGGAGCAGGTTCTCATCATGATCTCTCTCCGTATTTTTGCTCCTTTTCATCTTTCCCTCGATCCTGACTACTCTTCCAGTTCCTGCACTCGAAAAACATCCCCACAGCAATGATGCTGTCGAAACAGGTTTTAACCGTAAATATGGTTATTGGCTAGTGATGAGCGGTGCCTGGTTTCCATCCAGCTTGCATTCAGCCAAGAGTTCAATCTTGAATTCCTTCAGTTCCAAGAATCTTTGTTTCTCATGGTCTGAGAGTCCTTTAGTTGCCTTTTGGCACATTCCCAAGTGGGCTGTCATGTCCTTTTACTGAGGAGTGGCTTTCTGTCTGGCCCACTCTACCATAAAAGGCCCTGAGTGGTGGAGGGCTGCAGATAAAGTTGTGCTTCTGGAAGGTTTCTTCACCATTCTCCACAGAGGAACTCTGGAGCACGTCAGGAGTGACCATCGGGTTCTCGGTCCACCTCCCTGACCAATACCCTTCCTCCCCCACTTGCTCAGTTGCCGGCGGCCACTCAACGAAGAGTCTTGGATGGTTCCAAAGTTCTCCATTAAGAATGACGGAGGCTGCTGTGCTCCTTCGGGACCTGCAATGTTGCAGAAATTGTTTTATAACCGTTCCCCAGATCTGTGTCTTTCAACACAATCTTGTCTCAGAAGTCTAGAGGACAATTCCTTCATCTCTTCATAGGCTTGGTTTTGCTCTACATGCACTGCCAACTTCTTATAGGTCGGATGGGGGCACTGCAAGCTGCAGCCCTGCCCAGTAACCGTGTTCTCGTTTTTTATACTTTTTTTGTTTATTTTAGTGTGTCTCAATGTGTGTTTTAAATGTTTCTCTGTGTGTCTTGTGTGGGGGGGGTAAGGGGGAAACCGCTTCGGTCCCTCCTCCACAGAGAGGCGACTTTTCCCATGTCAAACTCCCCCATGAGCCCTAACTTCGAGGATCGTGCGGTCTTTCCTGGGAGACGCACCCAGGGCTTCAGCTGCGGGCACAGCGTGGACTCTCGTCGCGGAGCGGTTGAGCCCCTCACCCGGGGTTTGGCCGGAGGGGAGCGCATCCGTTCGCTGGCAGCTGGCACTGTGTCTGGAGCCTGGGATCCCTCCTTGGGGACCCCAGAGAAGAAGAGCTCGGCCGCCAGCCCACGGCCTTCTCTAACTGTGGGCGCGGCGGGGACTTACCATCCGGAGTGGGGTCCCCTCGCCGGGGATCCCTGCAGAGAAGCTCCGAGCGCCGGCCCTGCGGCCTGCGGTTGCTTCTGGCTGCGGCACGCGGGGCCTTAGATCTTCGACTGCCTGCCTGCGGCCCTACACCATCTTGAAGCTGTGGTCTCCGGTGGGGAATCACCGATTCAGGACTTACCTGGACTTGTCTGCACTACTGGACGCCTGTAGCGGCGACTGCAGCGGGTTGTGGTCCCGACCACGGGGGAAAATGGAGGAGGACTAACCAAATTTGTGTGCCTTCCACCACAGTGATGAATGCTGTGGTGGATGTTGTTGTGTTAAATTTTTATTGTGTGTTGTGTGTTCTTTTTTTTATTGTACCACTGCTGGCAAATTCATTTCACTGCCAACTGTATATGCAAGTGACAAATATAAACTTGACTTGACTTGATTATAAACAGGCGTTGTGCCTTTCCAAATCATGTCCAATCAATTTACTTTTACCACTGGTGGACTCCAATCAAGTTGTAGAAAACCCCTCAAGGATAATCAATGGAAAACAGGATGAATACTTATGTAAATGTGATATTTCAGTTATTTTATTTTTAAATTACTTTGCAAACATTTCTAAACACCTGTTTTTACTTTGCGTACAGTTTTGGTCTCCTAATCTAAGGAAAGGACATTCTTGCCACAGAGGTAGTACAGAGAAGGTTCATCAGACTGATTCCTGGGATGGCAGGACTTCCATATGAAGAAAGACTGGATAGACTTGGCTTGTACTTGCTGGAATTTAGAAGATTGTGGGGGATCTTATAGAGACTTACAAAATTCTTAAGGGGTTGGACGGCTAGTTGCAGGAAAGATTGTTCCCGTTGTTGGGGAAGTCCAGAACGATGGGTCACAGTTTAAGGATAAGGGGGAAGTCTTTTAGGACCGAGTTGAGGAAAACATTTTTCACACAGAGAGTGGTGAATCTCTGGAATTCTCTGCCACAGAAGGTAGTTGAGGGCCAGTTCATTGGCTATATTTAAGAGGGAGTTAGATGTGGCCCTTGTGGCTAAAGGAGTTGGATGATCAGCCATGATCATATTGAATGGCAGTGCAGGCTCCGAAGGGCTGAATGGCCTACTCCTGCACCTATTTTCTATGTTTCCGCTTGTGTGTAGATTGATGATAATTTTTTTTTATTTAATCCATTTTAAAATAAGGCTGTAAAACGTAACAAAATGTGGAAAAAGTGAAGGGGTTGGAATACTTTCTGAATGCACTGTAACTGTTCCAATTTCCAGAATTGGTTCACATTAGTAATCAGTCTTGAGATAGGTCCCCACCCTTTTTCTCCAGAGATGCTCTGCCCGACCTACCATGCCATTCCAGCATCGCGTGTCTTGTCATTCATCAACCAAGGCAGAGCGTGGTAAGTGATAGTGGAACCATGAGTATGGAACCAGACAGTGGGGAAAATGTCCCCAAAACTCTGGTGTACGGGTTCTTCCCTTCCCACACAGTTTCACCTCCTTTCGACCCATCCCCACTCCTCCCTCGGCCACTCCCCTTATATTCTTCCCTTTCCCAGTATTATCTCCCAACTCCGAACGGCCGTTTTAGGAGAATGTTTTTCTAATTTGAAATGCATTTATCCTTTCTTCCTATTACCTATTAACTCAACCGAAGAAAATCAATTCAAGTTCTGAACTGATCCATGTTCTGTTAATAATGTACTATTAGGCTTTGTAATTTAGTTGCTTTAACTAGATTCTTTTATTTGCACAAATTTCACTCTGAAGTAGTGAATTGAAGTATGTGTTGAGGTCTGTAAACTTTAATTATATCAGCTGAAGAAGCACCCATTCACCCCTTGGAAAAATACCCAAAGTAGATTTCTACCATTTTTACGGTCTTTTGGATATCATGCACTTAATGTCTAAAACTGTGCCACATGCAATTACATTGCAGGTAGCTGATTGGAGAAGGACCTGAGCATGATTCATTTGTGATGGCCACTTTAAGCTACTGATTCACTGGGGCTGGCCGATGTCTTCAAAGTTTAGTAGTTTCAGTTCATCAAATGATAGGGAGCAGAATTAGGCCATTCAGCCCATCAAGTTTATTCAGTCATTCAATCATGGCTGATCTATCTCTCCCTCCTAACCCCATACTCCCGCCTTCTCCCCGTAACCTCTGACACCTGTATGAATCAAGAATATCTATCTCTGCCTTAAAAAATATCCATTGACTTGGCCTTCACAGCCTTCTTTGGCAATGAATTCCACATGCATTCCTGCAGTGAGCATTCATACGAGCCATTTGTAAAACTAAACACTGCGAAAAATAAATCTTAAAGACATTAATGGCTGGAATAGATTTTGATTTAACTTCAGGACCTCTATGCATCTGCAAAGATCAGCATTTATTTCCCATCTCTAATTGCACATGAAGCTATCGTCTTGAGCTGCTGCAGTCCTTTTGGTGAAGGTGCTTCCACAGTGCTATTGGGAATAAAGTTCCAGGATTTAGATTCAACCATGATGAAAGACTGGTGTGCAAGGAGGAACGGCAAATGATGGTTTAAACCGAAGGCAGACATGAAAAGTTGGAGTAACGTAGCAGGTGAGGCACCATCTCTGGAGAAAAGGAATAGCTGACGTTTCGGGTTGAGCCATTATTTAGACTGAAGCCAGGGGAAAGGGAATAGATATAGACGGTAAGTAAATAGGACAAGTGATAAACAAAAAGCAACGATAGTCAAGGAAAGGTACAGGCTACAAGAGTCCATTGTTGGATGTGGAATAGGTGATAATGAGTTATGCAAGCAGATTCGACAGGGCGACAGTAAAACTAGTACAACGAATAGGGTGAGGGAGGATGGAGAGGGGATACAAGGATTACTTGAAGTTAGAGAGATCAAAAAACTTACCGCTGGGTTGTAAGCTGCCCAAGCGAAGTATGAGGTGCTCTTCCTCCAAGTTGTATTTGGCCTCACTCTGACTATGGAGAAGGGCCAGGACAGAAAGGTCAGTGTGGGATTGGGAAGGGAGTTAAGCTGTTTGGCAACTGGGACATCGCATAGGCCTAGGCAGATTGAGCGGAAGTGTTAAGCAAAACGATCGCCTAGTCTGCACTTGGTCTCGCCGATATATAAGAATCCACATCTTGAACAACGGAAACAGAAGATGACGTTACAAGGAGGAGTTGCAAGTGAACCTCCCCTCACCTGAAAGAAACATGGAAACATGGGTGCAGGGGTAGGCCATTCGGACCTTTGAGCCAGCACAAATCAGTACTGCTTTTTCCCCATATCCCTTTATTCCTCTAGCCCTAAGAGCTAAATCTAACTATCTCTTGGAAACATCCAGTGAATTGGCTCCCAATGCCTTCTGTGGCAGAGAATTCCACAGATTCCCAACTCTGGGTGAAGAGGTTTTTCCTCATCTCAGTCCTAAATGGCCTTATTCGTATTCTTCTTATTATTATTTTCCGCAACAACCCAGACTGGGTTATCAAACCCACCGACAAGGGAGGTGCCATGGCAGTCTGGCGCGTCGATCTCTACAATGCGGAGGCCGCGCGCCAACTCTCGGAAACCTCCTCCTACTTACCCCTGGACCATGACCCCACTGACGAGCACCAGGTCACCATCTCAAGCACCATCACCGACTTAATCGACACCGGCTCCCTGCCCCTCCGAGCCTCCAACCTCATCGTTCCCCAGCCCCGCACCGCCCAATTTTACCTTCTCCCCAAAATCCACAAACCTGACTGCCCTGGCAGACCTATTGTCTGCTTGTTCGTGCCCCATGAACTCATTTCCACATGCCTTGACCATCCTATCCCCCTTGGTTAAATCCCTCCCCACCTATATTCAAGACACCTCAGACACTCTCCGTCGGCTCCGTGCATTCCATTCTCCAGGCCCCCATCCTCTCATCTTCACTATGGACGTCCAATCACTCTACACCTCCATCCCCCACCAGGATGGTCTCAAAGCCCACCGTTTCTTCCTCGACCAGAGGAGCAACCCATACCCGTCCACTGACACCCTCCTCCGCCTAGCGGAGTTGGTCCTTACCTTAAATAACTTCTCTTTTGACTCCTCCCATTTCCTCCAAATACAAGGCATAGCTATGGGCACACGCATGGGCCCCAGCTACGCTTGCCTCTTTGTCGGGTACGTCGAACAATCCTTGTTCTCGGCGTACCAGGGCCCCATCCCCGACCTCTACCTCCGTTACATAGACGACTGCTTTGGTGTCACCTCCTGCACCCACACACAACTGACTGACTTCATCCGTTTCACCACCAACTTCCATCCGGCACTCAAATACACCTGGACCATTTCTGACACTTCCCTACCATTCCTTGACCTCACCATCTCCATCGCAGGGGATACACTCCTGACCGACATCCATTATAATCCCACTGACTCCCACGGCTACCAGGACTACTCTTCCTCCCACCCTGCTTCCTGTAAGGACTCCATACCCTATTTCCAATTCCTCCGTCTACGCCGCATCTGCTCCCAGGATGAGGTGTTCCACACCACGGCATCACAAATGTCCTCATTCTTCAGAGAACGGGGATTCCCCTCCCCCACTATAGTTGAGGCTCGCACCAGGGTCTCCTCTGTACCCCGCAACACTGCCCTCTCTCCACATCCCCCACTCGCAACAAGGGCAGAGTCCCCCTGGTCCTCACCTTTCACCCCACCAGCCGGCACATACAACACATAGTCCTCCGCCAGTTTTGCCACCTCCAACGTGACCCCACCACTCGCCACATCTTCCCATCTCCCCCCTGTCTGCCTTCCGCATAGACCACACCCTCCACAACTCCCTTGTCAATTCTCCCCTTCCCTCCCACTCCACCCCTTCCCCGGGCACTTTCCCTTGCAACCGCAAGAGATGCTACACTTGTCCCTTTACCCTCCCCCTCAACTCCTTTCAAGGACCCAAGCAGTCATTCCAGGTCCGACAGAGGTTCACCTGCACCGCCTCCAACCTCATCTACTGCATCCGCTGCTCTAGATGCCAGCTGATCTATATCGTGAGACCAAGCGGAGGCTTGGCGATCATTTTGCCGAACACCTCTGCTCGGTCCGCAATAACCAACCCGACCTCCCGGTGGCCAGAGTGAGCAACACCGCAAATTGGAGGAACAGCACCTCATATTCCGCTTGGGGAGTCTGCATCCTCTTGGCATGAACATTGAATTCTCTCAATTCTGTTGACCCTTGCTGTCTGCTCCCCTTCCCACCTCTCCCTCAGCCCTCGGGCTCCTCCTCCTCATTTTTCCTTTCATTCCCCCGCCTCCCCCACCCCCCACCCCCCCTATCAGTCTGAAGAAGGTTTCGGCCCGAACATTACCTATCTCCTTCGCTCCATAGATGCTGCTGCACCCGCTGACTTTCTCCAGCATTTTGTGTACCCTGGCCTTATTCTTAAACTGATCCCTGGTCCTGGACTCCCCCCAGCATCAGAATCATTTTTCCTGCATCTAGCCTGTCAAATCCTTTAAGAATTGTATAACATATCCTCTCATCCTTATAAATTCCAGTGAATACAAGCTCAATCGACCCATTCTTTTATCATATGTCCGTCCCACCATCCTGGGAATTTAACCTACGCTGCACTCCCCCAATAGCAAGAATGTCCTTCCTCAAATTAGGAGACCACAATTGCACACAATACTCCAGGTGCGGTTTCTCCAAGGCCCTGTACAAGTGCTGCAGCTCATTGCTCCTAAACTTAAATTCTCTCACAATGAAGGCTAACATGCCATTTTACTTTGGAGTCACATGAGTGACTACGTGAAGAAGCCCCACCAGGAGCATGCGAGTCATTACGTCCGCGCATGTCGCACTGAACGGGCTGGAGGGCACAGCTCCACCAGCGGGTAAGTAGGAACTTCTAAGGTAAGTGTTTTAAAACTTTACTTAGAAGTATTTCCACTCCGTAAAGCTGGCTCGAGTAGTCAGTAGGAGTGGGGTGTTTGAGCTGTCACTTCCGAAGATCCGTCTTAGCGTGGGTCCAGGGATTCACCAATTTGATCGGGTCGGGAGATAAGCGCGGCAACGCCGGTTCCGATGCCGGCAGAAGTTAAAATAGCGCGCTAATTTTCCCCACCATTGACAAAAGGCAGGCCAACTGGAATTTGCTTCAAAATGAGCCTGGTCCATCTGTTTATTTCCAAGGGTGCTAGCAGACTGAGGCTGCTCCTAGCCATGAAAAGGCAAATATAAAGTCACAGACCTGGGTTCTCTGACAACAATGGTGACTCTTCCCCTGATCATACAAGACTGTGGGGGAGGTTGGGAACATGCAGCTGGTGCTCCAACCTTCATTACATAAGGGTCCAAGGGCCAGTAATGTCCAAGAGGGCCATACCAAGACCAACATATGGAGGGTCCATATATTGGGGTTCCTTCCAGCGCCTTGTTTAGGACTGGAGGATGCCTCCCTACTATATGATTTGGGAGAAGTGGGCAGGTTGCAGCTGACCCTGATGCTGGTGTCCCTGCTTATGTGCAAACACCACCGCACACAAGAGACAAGCTCCGGGTGTCTCGGAAATAGCACTGAGTTGTTATTCCGGAGGGGGCTGGTGAGTCAATGGAACAATCCCTTCCCAGCAGTATCAATTATGTAGTATCAGTATCAATTATCAGTATCAGTATCAATTACCTCACCAGTTCCAGCAAGATATGATGCAAGTGACTGCAAACAAATATGAGACACCTGTTTAATGTGCATTACTGAAAGTGCCTATGGTGACCCAGGTTCTGGGCACCCATGAGTCCTTCCTTGACGGGACAGGAGGTTCGGTGTTAATACGTCCTCCAACTGGTGGCTGCAGCAATTACTGCATTTGGCACTATGGTCCAAGGGACAATCATTCCTCAAACTCACAACAGATATGTTGGGTATTTCATGCAATGCATTTTTCATGAAATTGCATCAGGGAATATCGCCATGAGGCCAAAACTAAACCAAACATTTGCTGGTCTATGTAGGGCGACTAATGTACAAATGCCTGAAATATTGTTTGGAACGGACCTTGTCATGAAAATTCTTGAAATTCATGATGAGGCCAAAGCAATTAGCTTAATGTAGTCAAGCATTTTGAGGCCACCTATTCGCAACCCTGGGTTAATACTGAAGGTCAGATCCAGGTGCTGGGCTCAACAGGGGCACGCCAGTGGGGCAACGAGGGTACCCACCGAGACAGACCGGCTACAATCCCAATATGAGCAGACAACAGCTTTACAGGTCAACTGTAGAGGTACAGGGACTTTTCTTAACGATAAAGTTCTGGTGGCCAATCTCCTATTGGAGGTTGACTACAAATGTTTTCTAATGAATGGTGCTGTATAATGTACGATATGTCTATACTAAATACTGTCTCACATCTCCCATTGAGTTTATCTCAGGGATAGATCCACCTCAACAGCACAAGCCTAATAAAATGTGGGTGTTTTCTGCTCGAGCCTGAACAGATAGATAATGGTGATTCATAAAGTCATTAATCATCCTCCACAATTGTGTCTAATATTTCCCCAGATCTCAAAAGATGGGTGTTGTAGAGTAATTCTCGTCCTCAATCACTTAAATTCGTTACTGCTAAACACCTGCTATCACAGGGCTGTTATGTGGCAACTATTGGTTTGCAAGATGTGTATTATTCACTGCCAATTCATGCTCATTATCGCAGGTACTTGAAATTTAATTGGATGGCACAGCTGTGGCAATACAAAGCATTGACTCCTGGATTAAGTTCAGCACCCAGGCAAATTATTAATTTGTTAAAAACCTGTGCTGGTGCTATTCAGCCCATCATCACATTGTAATTGCTTATTTAGCTGATATCTTAATTATCAGCAACACTAATGAGTCAGCTGAAGAATCGGTGCTTGAGTCATTAATGGTTGCTAAGTCCAAGTTACAGCCAACCCAAAATATTGAGTATTTGGGGTTCCTTATTAATTCCGTTGCTATAACAGTAACATTACCAACAGCCAAGGTTGTCGATGATGATAATGTCTGTACTTGCCTCCCACAAAACTTTATCCCTCCATCCGAGAAGACGCTACGGTCATTGGTAAATGGGGAGCAGATTCCTGCAGTACATTCGGGCCTTTGCATTATCAACATTTGCAGAGAGCATGAGAACTAGCACTAAAATCGAATGCAGGCCATTTTCATTGGGTTATCCAGTTACCAACCACAGCTCTCGCAGAATTGCAGTGGTGCATTGTTAATGTTAATCTAGCTACCAATAACATTTTGGGTACTAGACCCTTCACTAATCTTCCAGACTGATGTCAGCGCTCTCGGATGGGGGGATACGGACACAGAGTCTAGCTGTGGGGTTAGCTGGCATGAACACGAAAGGTTGATTCGCCACGCACACGGGATAAATTCTTTCCCATTATTGGGGGCATTTTATGGGTAAAGGCATATTGCTCCACAATGAAGGATTTGCACATTCACCTCCAGATTGATAACACCACAGCAGTGGCATATATTAATCATATGGGAGGAGCACGATCAGTATCATGTGTAAACTGCGTACCGTCATGTGGCATTGGTGTATGTCAAGGCATATCTGCGTTTCAGCCATTTATTCACCACCTATAGCTAATGTGGTGGCCGACCATGGGTCGCGTACGTTTCATGCCAATATAGAGTGGATGTTGAATTCTAAACTTTGTCACATAATTTGTCACTCAATTTGGGTTGCCAGCCATTGATCTGTTCCATCCAGATTACATCACCAGTTGCCTAAATATGTTTTTCATGGGAGCCAGATCCAGGTGCAGTTGCCGTGGATGCAGTCTCGTTACATTGCGGGCACTAAACAATTGATGCAATTCCTCCATTTTTTCATCCTGAACTGTCTCACCACAATAGAGCGAGACTCCACGACAGGTGTTTTGGTGGTCCCAGATTGGCCAACACAACCATGGTTCCCCTTAGTGTTTTCAATGATGGTTCAGTCATTCATGATGATTCCCAGCTGCAGTAATTTCTAGGTGCATCCGGTTACATGAGAAAGTCACCCTTTACATGACTATATTAATTGTTGGTCTGCAGGTTCTGACCATACATTTCCAAGGACTTGGATTGTCGAACAGGGCCATGGTGGTTCTCACTGCAGGCTGACGAAATAGCACTCAAAAAACAATATATGGTTCACATAAAGAAATGGGAACTGCTTCTGTGTACAATCCTATATGTCTTATCATAATGCAAGCATATGTGATGTGTTGGAGATCTTGCTAAGTTGCATTTTGATGAGCACCTGCGTTATAGTGACATTACCAGCGCTCGGAGTGCGTCGTCCTCTTATGGCGGGCAGTCTTCAGAACAACATCCTATCGCGTCTCATCCATTAGTATACCGATTTATGAGGATTTTTTTAATAAATAATACCCTCCGAAACCTCGCTATACAGAAATCTGGGACATCTGTTCTCACAATGCTTCGGCAATGGGCTCCAATTACTTCATTATTTACGAAGAGATTAACTCTTGCTGTGGTTATGCTAATAGCAGTGGTTTCAGCACAACGTGTACAAACATTACAATTCTTACGAATACTTTGTATGCATTTGTCTGTCAATGACATTAACTTCTATGTTTATGATTTAATCAGACAAAGTAGGCCCGGTCTGGCTGGAATCAAGGTGACGTTTAAAGCCTATCTTGTTGACCAAATGTTATATGTAGTTATGCCATATAACTTAAGCCAATATATTAAGGTAACAAGGAGTCTCAGAGGTTCTGAGACAGGACTGCTCATTACTCACAAAAAGACATATAAAAGTGTCAACGCAAACTATTTCTACATGGTTGAAACAGGTTCTCGATTATGCTGGAGTAGACATTCCTGTCTTTAACTCACTCCTCCATCTCCGCGGCGAAGGCTCAGGACATGCCGCTAGACCAAATCTTCGAGGCCGCATGATGGTCTCGAGAAGCAATATTTTCTCAATTTTCTGACAAACTTGTACAGACCGTGCCACGGTTTGGGCATGCTGTTTTGGGTCACATTTAATTAATTTGCTTTGTTTTCTATAATATTTTGTAATTTTCCCTGAGACAGAGGGGTTATTCCTGTGTTTATTATTGTTAACAATAGTTATTGAATAATTCGAAGCAATGTTCAATATATTATTTATTCCCTACTGTGTCAACCGAAGCAGATTGTCGTATGGTGTGCATCTACGGCATGAAAATACAGAGCTTTGAAATCTTCACGTAGTCACTCACGTGACTCCGAAGTAAAATAGTAAGATTAAATGAGAACTTACAAGTTCGAAGTTTGATTCTTATTTTATGAGGAGTGACGTTGAGGGATTACATAGAAACATAGAAACATATAAATTAGGTGCAGGAGTAGGCCATTCAGCCCTTCGAGCCTGCACCGCCATTCAATATGATCATGGCTGATCATCCAACTCAGTATCCCGTACCTGCCTTCTCTCCATACCCTCTGATCCCCTTAGCCACAAGGGCCACATCCAACTCACTCTTAAATATAGCCAATGAACTGGCCTCAACTACCCTCTGTGGCAGAGAGTTCCAGAGACTCACCACTCTCTGTGTGAAAAAAGTCTTTCTCATCTCGGTCTTAAAGGATTTCCCCCTTATCCTTAAGCTGTGACCCCTTGTCCTGGACTTCCCCAACATCGGGAACAATCTTCCAGCATCTAGCCTGTCCAACCCCTTAATTACGTTCCCTCCGCTCCCACCCTCATAATGTAAGAGATCATCTGGTAGTTCTAGTCTTCTACGAGCCTTACTATGTTACTTCACCTATTTGTTTTCTGTGTTTTCACACCGCTGCTTTGAAGTATGACGCGCATGCGCCTGGCAGGGCTTCTTCACGTAATCCCTCAACGTCACTCCTCATAAAATAAGGATCAAACTTCGAACTGGTAAGTTCTAATTTAATCTTACTATTTTACTTCGGAGTCACGTGAGTGACTACGTGAAGAAGTCCCGCCTGACGCTGTCGGTAGGCAAAGAACTGCAGAGCGCAGCTCCACCAGCGGTAAAGAACAGGCCCGCAGGTAAGTGGATTGAATTATTTACAGGGCGTGTTTCAAACTCTGTGGTGCTGGCGTGCAGAGCCAGCAGGAGTTGAAAGGAAAAGAGAAAAGACTCTGGAGGAAAAATGGAGGTTAAAATGTGTCCCGGGTAGAAGCTCAGCGATCGGGTCGGCAGATTAGTGCCAAGCCGGTTCAAATACCGGTGGCCGTTAAAATTAACCGTAGGGAGCATTTAGTCGCTCCACAAATCAAATGCAATGCATTTTTAATGTAATGTTGCCCCTTGTCTGGACCTTGAGTCCGTAATAAAGTTATTATTGTTATTATTATTAAAAGCCACGGGAAGAATTTCCAGTGGGGAAGAAAATAAAGAAGTCTGAGAGGCCGTGGTTTTAGATGATTCTAATAAGGAAAGGCCTCCAGACAAGAAAGCCTTATGGCTCAGAATAAATTAAATGGAGAATTGGTCTAAAAAACCCAGAATATTCCCAGGCAGGCCCTGAGGGGTTTCCATATACAAGTATATGGTGCTTTTACCACTGTGGGAATATGAACCTCGGATTGGGCTGGAGGTAGTCTGCTTGAGCAAGTCTCAGGGGTACCAGGGCAGTAAAAAACTGCCCCTGAAATTGGTGTTTTTGATCATAAGTACCCATCACAGCACAAGTTTAAATCCAGGTGTACTTAATGGGTATAGAGTACGATACCTGAAGGAAGCAGTGAGGCCATGGAAGGTAACCATGGTGGGCAACATCAATTGGTTTCTCACCAGCTTCAGGATGCTGTAATGGTTGAAACAGCAGATTTATATGAAAACACGTGCTTTACTAGGGTGCCAACAGTGAATCCGATTAAGGCACCCATGTTTTCAATAGTGTGGAGGCAAAGGGAATACGATTCCAAAGAATTTCAAGTTTGCGGGTGGCATCACTGCTTATGGGAAGCAAGTGAAAGATTGTGCAATGACCAAAAATTAAAAAAAGACAAGTTGGCATTGTTTTATAGCTCATATGTTGAGCTCAATGGTATGAGAGGAAATTGCCATTCGAACCATTTTGCACTTTAGATTTGCAGGTCAATACAGATCAAGCTATGTTCAAACTCCTGGTTATTACGGAGTAAACCTGCCTAAAACAAATCAAATACATTGATAAAGAGGCAAAGACTATTAGTCTCATAAAACTTTTGCAAAATTGGCTGGTCCAATGTGAAGGGGATTGGATATATGGATCAAACAGAGGCAGAAGTATGGTGAGGAAGTATTTTCTTCCAGCACAGCCTTATGTTAACCCATATTGTTGGGGAAGAAGGCCATCACGTGCATTTGGAGAGGTACAAAAATGTTATTCTATCACAGAGGCAGTTTTTGTTGAACTTCCGATTGGTGGTAGATTACAGGTGTGTTATGATTAATGATATTGCATAACAGCTGATCGGCTTATATTAAATACTGTGTAAGGATCTACAATAAAATTTGTAGAAGGAATTGATCCACCTATACAGAATAAACCTAATCCTATTTTATGTTTCTGCGCTTGAAAAATTTCAAATAAAGAAGGTAAGAAATGTATTTAGGAAAAGTGTCATGGGAAAAAAAAAACAAAAAAAAAAAACGGAGTAAGCATCCGCAACAATTTGTATCAAATAATTTCCCCAGGCAGAAGGAAGATGGTGGTTGTAGAGTCATTCTAGACATCACAACACTTTAATACATTTGTCCAGTATAAAACATTTCAAAATGGACACCTTCAACACTGCAAGACAGTTGTTATCAACAAGTTGTAATTGGTTACTTAGACTTCAAGGATGCGTATGATTTAGTACCAATTTATAATCATGTTCACAGGTACTTGAAAATTAATTAAATGGGTCAGCTATGGCAATTTAAGGAATTATCTAATGGATTAAGCTCAGCTTCTAGGCTGTTCATACAATGGTTGAAATCAGCACTTACACTGATAAGGGCACATGATCATGGTTTATCTTGTTGACATTTTTTAATTGGCAATGCTGATCAGGAGTCAGCTGAAAAAATTAGTGCAGCAACTACAAGTCTTATTGAAAGGCTAGGGTCCTGATCCATCCAACAAAATCTAAGCTTCAGCCATCCCCAACAATTTACTATTTGGGGTTTGTGAGTTATTACCATGTTCGGTAAATTTACCAAGAGACAAAGTGTCAATATTACAAATGTGTGTTGTTGCCTTGTGACAAGCCTTATCCCTCCCATCCGAGAAGGAGCTTAGGTAAATTAGTACCACACTATTCTACCGTAAAGTTTGGTCAACTGCATTACCAAAAAAGCTCCAAAGGGCAAAAACACAAAGCACTAGAAGAGTGTGCAGGCCATTTTGACGGGCCTATGCAATTGCCAAAGGAAGCTTTATCAGAATTACAGTGGTGGATTGAGAATGTTCCACAAGCTGCTTAAAAACATATTAGCTCAGCAGCCAGCAGTCATTGCGAATTGAAGCAAGTATTCTCGGATGGTGGATAGCTTCTCGTTTTTTTTTGGGCTAAGATAAGTGTAATATCTGTTTCTTATCAGGTTAATATCTGATACGTCCCTTAAAAGCAAAGTGGATAGGTATATGGAGGGGAAGGGAATGGAGGGGTATGGTCTGAGTGCAGGTAGATGGGACTAGGGGAAAACAAATGGTCAGCATGGATTGGAAGGGCCGAGAGGGCCTGTTTCCATGCTGTAATTGTTATATGGTTATATGGTTATCTAGGGGGTTATGGACAATAACACCAGGGGGTGGCAGATGGATTGTCCAAGAAACTTATTTCTCCAAACATTTGGAATTAATTGTTTGGAGTTGTTAGGAGCTTTTATGGATTAAAAGCTTATTATTGTTCTACTATGATAGATTTGCATGTCCAATTACAAGTAGACAATACCACAGCTGTGGCAAATATCAATCACATGGGTCGAGTAAGTTCATTATCATGGTTAACCAGATGTGGCATTGGTGTATCTTTAAGAATATTTGGCTTTCAACTATCTATCTCAGGGAGAGACAATATTGTGGCAGACAACAGATCACCATATAACCATATAACCATATAACAATTACAGCATGGAAACAGGCCCTCTCGGCCCTTCCAGTCCGTGCCGACCATTTGTTTTCCCCTAGTCCATCTACCTGCACTCAGACCATACCCCTCCATTCTCTTCACGTCCCAATACCTATCCACTTTACTCTTAAATGTTTAAAATCGATCCTGCCTCCACCACTTCTGCTGGAAGCTCATCCCACACAGCCACCACCCTCTGAGTAAAGAAGTACCCCCTCACGTTACCCCGAAACTTCTGTCCCTCACAAAAATTTAAAGACAATACAAAATGGATATTAAAATCCACAAGTTGGAAAACATTGTCAGTGGTATGGATTACCTGACATTGATCTGTTTGCGTCTAGATTAAATCACTAATTGCCCAAATACATCTCATGGGAACCAAACCCAGGAGCAGTAGCTGTGGATGCATTCTCACTACATTGGGGGGGAAAATATGTTCTTTTATGTTCCCCATTCTATCTGATTAGGCAATGTCTGATGAAAATATAGCAAGACTCTGCCACGGGCGGTTTGGTGGCCCAAATCGGACACAGTCATGGTTCTCATTGATGTTTAGAATGATAATTGAACCATTTATGACGATTCCTAGCTGCAGTAATTTGTTGTGGAAATTCATCCATGGCATGATCATATGAATTTGTTAATCTGCAGGTTCTGACCAGACCATTACAAGAGCTTGGACTGTCGGATAGGACCATGAATGTTATAACTGCAGCTTGGAAAAATAGCATTAAAAACAATATTTTGTTTATATAAAGAAATTGGAAGTCTTTGGTAGACAGTCAAAGATATTTTATCATACTGCTAACATATCAGATATATTGGAGTTCCTTGCTGGATTGCATTTTTGATCAGCACCTAAGCGATAGGGCCTTTAATAGGGCTCATAGTGCTTTATCGTCCTATTTGGGACAAATTGCCTGACCATGAATCTATAGGGTCTCATCCGTTAATATCCCGATATGGGAAAGGAATATATATTAAAATCTGCCCAAAGTAGAAATACAGAAGTTTGGGAGGTCAGCATAGTTCTTACTTTGCTTAGGCAATGGGCTCCAATTCTATCACTGTTTCGGAAGTTAACATTTGAAGTAATAATGCTCATGCTTTAGTATCAGCACAAAGAGTGCAAACATTGCAAATGTTACGTTAGACTGTATGCACATGGCTACAGATAACATTGTCTTATATGTTTATGACTTAACCAAACAAAGCAGACCAGGAGGAGCTGGAACCAAGGTAAATTTTAAAGCATATCCTGTCGACCAAAAATTGTGTGTGGTTAAGCATTGACTCAATAATGTTGAAGTAGGCAAGAGTCTCCATGGTGGTGAGACAGCGCTACTTATTACACACAAAAACCACATAAAAGTATCAGTACAAACTGATGGTTCCAGATAGTTACATTCTAGATGGTTAAAACAGGTTTTGGGACTCAGCAGGAGTAGACATTGAGATGTTAAAAATCACTCCACCAGGGAGGTAGGTACATCCACGGCAAAGGCACAGGATGGGCCACTCTAAAAAATTAGAGGCTGTAGGATGATGTAAAAGAAACTTTTTCAAAGTTTACAAGAAACCAGTTCTGACGGTGTCAGGGTTGGACACACGCAATGTTGGGTTCTCTTTGATTGTGCTTTGTTTTATATTATCGATTTATATCTTTGGTTATAAATCTTCCCCTACGATAGAAGGGTTATTACTTTCATTCTTTTATAATGAAAAGACATTACATAAACTAAAGAAAAGTTTAAAAAATGTATTATTTACTCACTACTGTGTTGATTGAGCCAGAGTGTCATATGGAATGAATCTACGACATAAAAAACAGCTACAAAATCTTCACGTAGTCACTCACGTGACTGAAGTAAAATAGTAAGATTAAACGAGAACTTACCAAGTTTGAAGTTTGATCGTTATTTTATGAGGAGTTACGATGAGGGATTACATGCCCTCCACTCCCAACCCTCATAAAATAAATGATCATTGGTAGTTCTAGTCTATGTTGAGCCTTACTATCTTACTCTGGCTATTGGTTCTGTGTTTTTCACGCCGCTGCTTTGAATTATGCCGCTCATGCGCCAGGCGGGACTTCTTCATGTAATCCCTCATCGTAACTCCTCATAAAATAACGATCAAACTTCAAACTTGGTAAGTTCTCTTTTAATCTTACATTGGGGGAAATGTGTAGCAGAACCATTTCCCCCAATGGAGTGAAAACGCATCCATAGCCACTGCCCCAGGGTCTGGTTCCCAAGACACATACAGTGGTATCTGATGGTTCAACCTGGACGCAAAGAGGTCGATATCTGGTGTACCAAAATGAACTATAATTTCTGCAAATATGTGGGGGTCCAACATCCACTCGATGTTATCATTAAACACACGTGACCTGGTGTCTGCCACTGTGTTGAGCTTCCCTGGTAAATAGGTCACTTTGAGCCAAATATTTCGTTCAATACACCAGTGCCAAATTGTGTTGGCCAATTCATCACAAGATAACGACCTGATACCACCCATTTGATTTATATAACCACCACCGTGGTATTATCTAGTTGAAGACGGACATGTAAATGCTGTAAATTGGTGCAGTATGCCCGCAGACCATGGAAAGCCCCTAGCATCTCCAAATAATTGATCCCGTGCGTCTGAAGGAGGGTAGACTCTTGAGGGTCCCATCTGCCACCACAACTGGACGTGGTGTCAGTTGTACCCCAGCCTTGGGCGCTTGCGTCAGTTTGTAACACCACTGACGGGTTGCTAACAAGCAGGGGTTTGTAACACACACTAATATGGTCAACCCACCACTGTAGCTCAGATTTAGCCTTAATAGGTAGCCGTATGGGCCTGTCAAAGTGCCCAGCATTGGCTTGCAACGCTGAGATCTTTGCCCGTTGTAAGTTTTAATAGTGCAGTGGGCCGAATTGTGCAGCTGGAAATGTGGCTACCAGTTTCCCAATCACCTTAGCAGTATGTCGAATGGTGGGCACCCTGGCGCAAGCAAGGCTAGTACATGCATCTTTAATATCAGATGGTTTTCTGGGTGGGATAGTGACTATCATGCGAGTGGTGTCAATAGTAAAGCCCAGATAGTCCATGATTTGAGAAGGTGCGAATTTCGATTTGTCCTGGATGGGTAACAAACCCTAACGTCTCGAATAAAATTTTTGGTAGCTGTAACTGCCAGCTCAGCCAATTGGAGGGGTTGGACCCACGATAAGGATATCGTCTAGGTAAGCCATGACGATATAATGCTGTCGCCATAGGATAGCCAGAATCAGTTTGACTATTTTGGTAAACAGCCTAGGGGTTGTGGTTAAGCCATTGGGTAAAGCTTCATATTGCCGTAACTGTCCCTTCCAGACAAATTTCAAAAATTTCCTATGGGATTCTATGATGGGAACTGTGTAGCATGTATCTTTGAGATCGATGCAAGCCATAAAGTACCCTGGAGACAGAAGCTGCTTAGCAGTTTCGAAAGTGTCCATTTTAAAATGGGTATATTGTACGAAAGTGTTCAACTGAGTTAGTTCAATGATGATCCGACAACCGCCATCTTTTTTGGTTTTAGTAAAGATGTTGGACACGAACTCAATGGGTTCATGTGTCATCTTCCCTATCACCCCTTTGGCCGCGAGCCGTAAAATTTCTGCATGTCCGTGCTCAACCTCTTTTTGACAGAGCGCAAAGATGCGATGAGGGACATGCCGAGTAGGGGGAAGGTGACCGTTAATGAACTCTATGACATAACCACGAACACTTTGTAAAATAAAACAGTCGGTAGTGATGCCATCACAGGCATGACGAAAAAGCCCGCAACCGTCCCCCTACTTGTGAATGCACCATTGCTACTTGCTTAGGAGAACCAGACCCCCTTACCTCCAAGGTCAACGGCGGGTCCTGGCGTACGGTGATTTGGAGGGAACCGCTGTGTGGCTTGACGAGGTGGAGGCCGCATTTTCCAGGCGGGCCGCCGTGGGCCCAGTCCTAAAAAAGGGCCCTGTTGTTGGGGAGCAGGTGGTGGATTGGTCCGAGGTGTCCTGTCCGGTGGCGAGGTTTTCCAAGCGGTAGTCGGTGGTTGCCGATAGGCGTAAGCCCGGGATGAAGGCGGCTTCATGAGGCCGACGGCTTTTGCTTCCTCGTCCATCTCTTTTACCTTTTTCAGCAGGTCTGCCCCGAACAGCTGATGTGGTTGTGGAGTGGTGGAGGTGCGGCACAACACTGCAAATTTAGGGTTGAGCGTGGGCTGGATGGAGCTTTTCCTGAGACAATTAATCTCAAACTGGCCATTGCAGAGCAAGCGAGCACATCCTGCTGCTCAGTAGACACGTTCTCCGCATAGAGGGTCCTGGCATAGGCAGTGATTCCCGTGGAGAGGAGTTTCAGGATTTGTTTGGAGGCGGGCATCCTGTGCTCTGGCAGTGTTGCTCAAATTCCCCCAAATTTGAACATTGACCAAGGGAACATTGAGATTAACACAATTCTCCAGTGGCTTGAACTTATCCATGGTGTCACTGAGGACACGTGCCTGTAGCTGGTGGGAGGTGAGGAAGTTAATTGTCCCCTGCCCAGTTTGGCATGCAGAGGCCCACCCGAAGGAGGCGCAGTCGCAAATTTACCCACGACATCCAGTAGGTCCTCATCCACCTCTGGATTAGCGACCTCCGGTATGTCTGGCGCGGCATCGCATTCGACGTCCTCCAGACTCCTGGCAGTCCCAACGAAGGAAGGCGAGATACTCGGCAGCCGACGGCCGTGGGTAGCCGATGCCCGGGATCAACGGTCTTCCCGGTCCTGTTCTTTTTGAACGAGGCTCTCCACCAGTTGCTCCAACCGGTCCATGCGACCGCCGCTACTGCGCGTAGCCGACAAGCCGACTTCCCCAGGCTCTGCAAAGTTCCTGGGGCTTCTACAAGCAGACCTGACCCCCGTGAAAGGCGGACTGCGATCTGGTGGCAGGAGGTCGTCAACACCTGCTCCTGCAGGCCCGTACGACTCCCGCACAGACTCTCCACTAGTCCGCCCACGAGTGGACTGTGGCGGTCCGCGTGCCTGGTGGGAAGGCAGTGGATAATAGTCGGTGCCGGCCCCCGTGCCAAGCTCCCCGGAGTCCGTGCAGGCTTACCCCAACCTCTGACATTATGCCTCGGTAGGAGTGCATGGTCAGCAGCAGCCCCAGGCAAACTGAGCGACCGGATGTGGCTGCCACCAGCTTGCTCACGAGCAGACCCCGGTGTGATGCGGGCAGCACCTGCTCCTGCAGGGCTGCGCGACGCTGCAGCCGCTCCACCGGCCCGCTCTAAGTCGGGAGACCCCGGCAGTTCCACGAGTCCTGCTTCAGCTGCGGGGCTCGCCGTCGGCGCGGTCTTCCCCCCCCTCGGCCTTCGCGGGACCTGTAAGAGAGAAGGTGTCGCCGTCGCCGGTGGGCAAGGTACACCTTGTACCTGCTTGCTCCCCCCCTCCCGGGGGATGGAGACACAAAGTCAGGGTCGCTCATCCCCTGCTCCTGTGCGGATGCCTCTGGAGACGAGTCGGACGCTGGAGTAACAGGCGTGCCCGACTTCTGCACCTTTTCCCCAGGCCGTTTGCCGGACGCCACCGGTGTTGAAACCAGCTCCGGAGAAGAGTCCCACCGACCAGAAATCCTGCGGCGCTTGGAAAGCTTACCTTTCCCTTTTCCATCCATTGTACCTGCAGGTGGAAACAACAAGAGTCCTACCTGCAAACCAACTGAAGGTAAGGAACTTAGCTTGTCCTGGTCCTTTTGAAGGGGCTGTGGAGAGAGCGCACTCCCCCCCCAGCTTGTCGGTAGCAATGCGAGCGACGATATGACGCGCATGCGTGCTGGCGGGGTCTTCACGAAGTCACTCATGTGACTCTGAAGTAAAATAGGCTTTTTAATAGCCACATGGATATGCAGAAAATGCTAGGATATGAATCATATCCGGGTAGAGCAGATTAATTTAACTCGGCATTATAGACAATAGACAATTGGTGCAGGAGTAGGCCATTCGCCCCTTCGAGCCAGCACCGCCATTCAATGTGATCATGGCTGATCATCCCCAATCAGTACCCCCCGTTCCTGCCTTCTCCCCATATCCCTTAACTCCACTATTTTGAAGAGCCCTATCTAACTCGCTCTTGAAAGCATCCAAGAACCTGCTCCACCGCCCTCTGAGGCAGAGAATTCCACAGACTCACCACTCTCTGTGAGAAAAAGTGTTTCCTCGTCTCTGTTCTAAATGGCTTACTCCTTATTCTTAAAATGTGGTCCTGGTTCTGGACTCCCCCAATAACGGGAACATGTTTCCTGCCTCTAGTGTGTCCAAACCCTTAACGATCTTATATGTTTCAATAAGATCCCCTCTCATCCTTCTAAACTCATTATGTTCAGCATGGGCGTTTGTGGGTTGAGAGTGCTTATATTTGAAATCATTCTATAATTTTTATACTATATTTTTTATACTATCATGCATGATAAAAAAAAGAGTTAGCTCAGTAAAAAATTGTCAGGTACAATATTGTGGCTGTCACAGAGTCGTAGCTGAAAAAGAATCGGAACAGGTAGCTCAACATCCAAGGGTGCACATCCTATTAAAAAGATAGCTAGGTGGACAAAGGGCGTGTGGTGGCTCTGGTGGAAAGGAGTGAAATCTAATCGCTAGCAAGAAACGACATAGAATCAGATGCAGAATCCTTGTGGGTAGAGTTAAGGAACTGCAAGGGTAAAATGACCTTAAGGGGAGTTATATACAGGCCTCTGAATTGTTAGGATGTAATGTAGAAACATCACCAGGAGATGGAAAAGGCATGTAAGAAAAGCAATGTTACAGTGGTCACAGGGGCTTTCAGTGTGCAAGTAGTCTTGGAAAATCAGGTTGGTACTGGATCCCAAGATAATTAATTTGTAGAAAGCCCATGAGAATGCTTCTTAAAATACCTCATGGCTGAGCCCACTAATGAATCAGATTTGATTAGGGAGCATAAGTTGAAGGAACCCCTTGGAGAAGTTGTGTTTTGGTGAAATGCACCAATCTGTATAGTAGATTTCAGGCCACAGGCTTCCCATCCGAAACGCAAGCCTCCACTACCAACATCTGACTGCTTCCACCAAACCATCATATCCATTTGACTGTTTTGCCCTGAACCTTCAGGAACATTTCTATCAAGTGGGACCTTGTGGAAGGCCTTGCTAAATGTAAATCTTGCTGTTGGTTGGGTCTACACCTGAAATGTCAAATATCCCTCTTCCTCTACAAAGGCCGCACTGAATGTTTCTAGACGTTGCCATTTTGCTCCAGATTCTAGCAACTGCTATGTCTTGTGTCCATCATCAAACATGGTCATGATGATCAATTGTGAACCAAACACGCCCAGGGGTTACAGAGTGGGCAGTATTCCGCAGAGGTGTTGCCTCTTACACTGTGTGCAAAAGGTCCAGTGAGATCACTGGAGATGGATGAATATATCGAATGATATTGTCACCTGCATAGCCACAAATGAAACTTGGTGAGCGGGTAATAGGCAGGGCACTGAAAGAAATTTACCAGTGGTCAGTGAAGTGCCTGAATCAAAGACAATATCAAGTGTCAATCATATTCCTGCACAAGCAGCAACAGTCGATGCCATTGCAGTCACAATTAAGACCAACTAGATAGTGACCTTAACAGTGCCACAGCTGATAGAGCTGCTGAGCCCCCCACAGCGCAAAAAGATAGCTAGTTTGATCCCTGACCTAGAGTGATGATTAGTTTTAGTTGGAGATACAGCGCGGAAACAGGCCCTTCGGCCCACTGACTCCACACCGACCAGCGATCCACGCACATTAACACTATCCCACACACACTAGGTCCAATTTACACTTATGCCAAGCCAATTAACCTACAAACCTGTATGTCGGTGTTGGAGCAAACCGAAGATCTCGGCGAAAATCCACGCAGGTCACGGGGAGAAAGTACAAACTCTGTACAGACAGCACCCGCAGTCAGGATCAAACTCGGGTCTCTGAAGCTGTGAGGCAGTAACTCTCCCACACTCTCCCACCAACGCACACACAACACTCTCACACAAACAAGAACAAACCCAACCCCACCACGCCCATAACCCACCATGCAGCAGATGACTCTGTTGTGTTGTGCCTGTTTCTTGTGACCACGTGGGTATTCTCCAGGTGCTCTGATTTTTTCCCACATCCCAAAGACATGCCGGTCTGTAATTGGCCTCTGGTAAATTGTCCCTAATGTATAAGGAATGGGTGAGAAAGTGGGATGACCTGGAACTATTACAAAAGGATGATCGATGGCCAGTGCGGACTCAATTACCTGAAGGGCCTGTTTCCATACTGTATCTCTAAGCATCCTTCCTATAATAATCAACACGGAACACAGTACTCCAAGTTTTGTCTCCCCAACGTCCTGTACAACTGTAAAACACCATCCTAACTTCTCAATACCCCGTGATGATTGCCAATGTACCATGAACCTTGACCAACGTAATCTACCTGTGACTTCACTTTCATTGCATTGTGTGCCTGTACCTTCTAGATTTATCTGCTCTACAATGCTCCCCATGGCTCTTCCATTCACTGTGAATATCCTGTCCAGGTTTGACATCACAAAATGCAACACCTCGCACTTACCTGCATTTTTAAACTCCATTAGCCATTCCTCAGCCCACTTGCCCAACTGATCAAGAGCCTGCTGTAATTTTTTTCATAACCATCCTTATTATCAATGATACCACCCACTTTAGTGTCATATGTAAACCTTACTAATCATACTAATCATATACTCATCCAAAACATTGATCAAAACTACAAACAGCAATGGCCTAACACCAATCCCTGAGGCAAACCACTAGTCACAGGCCTGCAAACTGAAATATACCCTTCCACCATCACCTTCTGCTTCCTTTCACAAAGCCAATTCTGTGTCCAGTTTTCTATGTCTCCCTTGATCCCATGCAATCTAACCCTCCCCCAGAGCAGCCTACCAAGCAGAATCCTACCAAAGGCCTTGCTGAAATCCTTATAGAAATTGCCTAAGGCCTAGCCCTCATCAACCTTCAAAAAACTAAATTAAATTTGTAGAACACTATCTCCCACGTACAAAACCACGTTGACTATACCTGTCAAACTGCATAAGATATGTAAGAAAGAACTGCAGATGCTGGTTTAAATCATCGAAGAGAGACACAAAATGCTGGAATAACTCAGCGGGAACAGGCAGCATCACTGGATCTTAGTCTGAAGAAGGGTCCCGACCCAAAATGTCACCCATTTATTCTCCTCCAGAGATGCTTGCTTGTCCCGCTCAGTTACTCCAGCATTTTGTGTCTACTTGTCTAACTGCATGTACTCTATATCTTATCCCTCGGAATAACTCTTCAGTAAGTTTGCCTTCTACAGATGTTAGGCCCACTGGTTTATGGTTCCCAGGCTTTTCCTTGCAACCCTCCTTAAAGAGGTGCAACATTAACCACCCTCCAGTTTTCCCGGCATTTCGCCCTTATCTAACAATGATTCATCTATCTCAGCCAGGGCTCCCTTAGGTTCCGTGATTTCTTTCTCATCTTGTACATTCTCTCATCGTAAACATGTCCCCTGGTGCCATTCCTCTGCATAAAAGACTCACCCTGTCAATTCACTTGGTGCCTTTATATCATCACCTGTCAGCCTCCCATACATATAACTGAAGGAAGAGATTGGTAGCCCAGGATTGTATTCCTGGGAACACGTCATAAGGAGAATTGATAGGGTGCACATCAGTAAGAGATAGATGGAGAGAGTGAGACATGGATGTGTGTGAGTGAAAGAGAGAGAAATGGAGTGTGCCTGAGAGAGAGATGGGGAGTGACAGTGCGAGAGACATGGTGTGTTTGTGTGGGAAGGAGAAAGATATGGGGTGTGTCAGTGATGGAGAGAGTTATGGGAGTGTCAGTGACAGTGATGAAGTGTGTCAGAACTGAGGAATGCTGTGGAACAGAGGGATCTAGGAATAACTGTGCATAGTTCCCTGAAGGCGGAATCGCATGTAGATAGGGTGGTAAAGAAAAGCCTTTGGTGTGCTGGCCTTTATAAATCAGAGCATTGAATATAGGAGTAGGGGGGGGGAAAAAAAAGTTTTAATGTTAAAATTGTACAAGGCATTGTTAAGACCAATTCTGGAGTATGGTGTACAATTTTGGTCGCCTAGTTATAGGAAGGATGTCAACAAAATAGAGAGAGTACAGAGGAGATTACTAGAATGTTGCCAGGGTTCCAGCAACTATGTTACAGAGAAAGGTTGAACAAGGTAGGTCTTTATTCTTTTGGAGCGCAGAAGGTTAAGGGGTGACTTGATTGAGGTCTTTAAAATGATGAAAGGGATAGACAGAGTTGACGTGCATAATGCATTTCCCATTGAGGGTAGGGAAGATTCAAAACAAGAGGCATGACATGAGAATTAAGGGACAGAAGTTTAGGGGTAACGTGAGGGGGAACTTCTTTACTCAGAGGGTGGTGGCTGTGTGGAATGACTTCCAGCAGAGGTGGTGGAGGCAGGATCGATTTTAAAACATTTAAAAGTAAAGTGGATAGGTATATGGATTTTGTGAAGGGAATGGAGGGGTATGGTCTGAGTGCAGGTAGATGGGACTAGGGGAAAACAAATGGTCGGCACGGACTGGAAGGGCCGAGATGGCCTGTCTCCGTGCTGTAATTGTTATATGGTTAAACACTGATGCACATCTGTGTCTGAAACATGCTATTCAGAATCTCTCTTGCAGCACAACCCGTCTGAACCTTTTGCACCAAATATGTCCCAGTCAATATTGGGCAAGTTAAAGTTGAGGGGCTTTAGTATTTGGCATTCATTGCGAGTGATCGATATTCTGACATTGTGTGGCAGAGGGAGACCATTTTGGCCCTTTGACTTAGTCCTTACTTGGTGAAACAATATGGGGGTGGTGTCTGATTAGTTGTGCTGGTGGTGAGGGGAGTGAGAGGATGGTTGTGGCTCCAGCAACTCGCAGAGTTTTTCAGTCGAGGCTGAAGAAGAGGTCTGGGGCCATAGAATCCTCTCTGGGTATGAGTCGAGGTGATTGACATGAGAACCGCTTAGATCCCTGGGGTGGGAGAAGGAAGGAACTTGGTAGATGATTGATTCCAATGACAATTCCTAGCGCCACTTTTCAGCACGTTATGGCATACAAACCTTCTCACAATTGATGACTGCCCATGCTGTTGCCTTGGGACTCCAGCTTGATCCAGAATTTCTTCTTGGTATCCTTGGTGAAGTAATTAAAAAGATTTTTGCCTATAGAATATAGAACATACAACAGTACAGCTTGGCAACAAGCCCTTCAGCCCACAATATGTATCCTGAGCATTATGTCAAGACCAACTCTTGTCAGCCTACACGCACTCCATATCCCTCCATTCCCTGCACATCCCTGTACCTATCGGTCCGAAGAAGGGTTTCGGCCTGAAACGTTGCCTATTTCCTTCGCTCCATAGATGCTGCCGCACCCGCTGAGTTTCTCCAGCATTTTTGTCTACCTGTACCTATCTAAAAGTCTCTTAAATGCCTATCATAGGGGTCTGCGGGTGGAGGCTCAACCACCATCCGGGGGTTGTACATTCCATCTGTGGAAAAAACTTGCCCCATACTTTTTGATGCAAGATGTAGTTGGGGACATTGTAGAGGAACAGGAGAAGCGGTGGGAGAGTGTATCGGGTGTCTTTTAGATATCCGCCAAGTAAGTCTGTGTTTCCCTCTTGATAGTCACAGAGGGGAAGGGCACATTATCGAATCTGCTCATGGCGGGACACACTCTATTGTTTAATTCAGGGATAACACATGCATGTACCTTTAATATTATAACAATAAGCAAAGACATTAATGGTCATGATGTGACCAATTCCATAGATTCACATCAAAAAAACAAACAGTATCTCGTTGAGGACTCAGTAATGTGGTCCACTGTTAGTCTGAAGAAGGGTCTCGCCCTGAAACGTCGCCTATCTCCTTCGCTCCTTAGATGCTGCTGCACCCGCTGAGTTTCTCCAGCTTTTTGTGTACCCACTGTTATTCTTGGTCATTTGATAAGAAATGAGATGAGAGGGAGAAGGGTTGTGAGCTTATGTTTACAGTTAACTCACATGTTAAAAAGTAGTTTTAGCACACATTTCAAAATGTAAAGGAAAAGAAAGAACCGGGCTTTTCCAAACTCACATGTCCTCACCACTTTTTCAACAGACACTGTATTTTAAAAACACAGTTCTATTAATTTATTTTCCACAGAATAGCAGAATCCTTCATCCAGTCACATGTTGCTTTCTCTGGACCTTGTGATCAATATTGGCCCCACAAATACAAAAGTCAACCCTTCACTCACTCACTCACTCACTCACCTGAAACACGACCACGCATCCGCAAAATAAACGCACAAGTTCCCACACGTTATGCAAAGTTTTTAAAATCTCGCAAATCATTTGTAAATGGCATTTGTGAAGACTTCACAGTTCAAAGAACTTCTTAAGGACAAGCACGCGAAACTTGAGGAAATATTGAAAAACTTTAATAGTTTAAAACAATATAATGCTGTGGG
Organism: Okamejei kenojei; assembly: GCA_035221665.1. Lineage (NCBI taxonomy): Eukaryota > Metazoa > Chordata > Chondrichthyes > Rajiformes > Rajidae > Okamejei > Okamejei kenojei. The sequence continues at coordinate 17,660,203 of CM069166.1, read as the reverse complement.
ATCAAACCATTGTTTTTCCATCCTCCAGAAATGCTGCTTGTCCGGCTGAGCTCCTCCAGCACTGTATTTTTTTCGATATTACAACATCTGCAGTTCCTTGTGTCCCAGAATGCTGACATTAATTAATCATGCCAAACAAATAAGTAAACGTCCCTTAACGTCAATCAGGACTCCCGCAACCTCCAAGATTTTCTCGCAGTCCAATCTCTGATCCATGATATGACTTGGATGATATGAGCTGATGTTACATAGATTTGGGCAAATCTTTCACAACATTTCCTTCCAGGACTTTGTTTCAGATCTTTGTTTCCATTAAATGTTTAAGGTAAATGTGTTGATCTTTATATACTGCATCTGACTGACTTGGCAAATTAAATTCCTTGTAAGTTGTAAAAAATACTTGCTAATAAAGTATTATTGTGATTGTGATTTCTTTCTGCCTTGGTCTATTAATGATGGATAATTCTGTGCTCCTACATTTAGTCCTCCCTTCTGGTCCATCTTCCTGGCCCATCTTCCTGGCCCATATATTAGAGGAGGTGGACCCCTCACCTATTCCATTAAGATGCCCTGCGTCTGCCACATAAGTGCACACAAATCCTGTGTGCATCTCTCTTATATGAGTTCCACCTACCCCAGAATAGAGCTCAATGATCCATATATCTGAAGCCCTTTCTCCTGCGCCAGGTAACATGGCCACATATTTCAACGACATTATCCTAACTATTCCGTGCCTCCCTGACTATAGGTGCAGTTAGTAAATCAGGAGATCACAGTCCTACAGGTCCTGTTTTCCAGCTTATTAAACTCCCTAAATTTTTCATTGTTGGATTTCATCTTCCTTTCTACCAATATCCACAGGTACCAGTACGAACCACATAGTCTCCTTTCAAAATGTCCTGTGCGCACTTATAGTCATCCTTGGCCCTGGCATCTTTACCTTTTTGTTATGTTACCATGATAGTATTATAGAGCTGTCTCAGATATGTTCTCTCATTTGTACTGACCTGGTGTATATCTGGGAAACACCAGTTTTGTGTTTACTTCTCCTATAGTTTCCAGCCAGTGTGGTCTGTTGCCAAATTAATCTGACATGAGGGGATGTCCCAAAACATGCTTTAGTAACAAGTTTATCACTGGATATCTTGTTTTTATTGACCAGAATTTTGCAATTTTCGGCAGTATCCACTTGAGTCTTGCTCCGGAAGATTGTATCATTTCTGCTTAGTGCCATTCACCTTGCCACTTCAAAACAGTGTGATGTGAGTTTTCTGTTACTTATAACCATGTTACAATTCTGGAAAACTGTTTATATTGCTCTGTCTGCCACTATACTGTATGCCCTGCACATTTGTCCAGATTCCATGTTCCTTTGAGTGCCCTTCACCAGATATTTAGAGGGAAATTAAATGTAAATGAAAATGGAGACTTCACAGGTTTGCTACAAGAGACTTTATTGCATGATATCAGGAAGAGATGGCGGCAGTTAACTGCTCACCAGTTCTCTGACTTCACGGCAGAATTAGCCGGCAGTTATACTGTGCAGTAAACAACTTTTGTTTTTTGTTAGATACAACTATTCAAAAATATGCTCTCTACATGGGTACCAATTCTTTCATTAGTCATAACATACTTTTTGTTTATGTCCATCTTATTCAACAACAGATGGTTGATACAAGACAAACACAATAGGAGAGCATTTTGACATTACAATGGAGTTCAGTATTTCCGACTGCGCATGCCTAGCTCATACGTCACTAGCTATAAACCTGCTCCTCTAGTATCTTTGCTATCAATAGTCTAGGCAAGGGTGGTGCTGCTGCACCATTGTGTGCAGGCTTGCTCCGTTTTCGGTCGTGGTCGGGGTCGGCTCTCGTAGCTGCGGCCGCTGTTAAGTTGCTGTTGGCCGTCCCTGTCCAGTGTCCCGTCGTGCTGAGGGGTCCCGGGCGGCCCCGGACTTGTAGCCGCTGGCACCGGCTCAGCTCTGCCTGTCCCGCTGGGTTGGCCAGCAGCCCTCCACCTCCACCCCCTCAGTCCGACACCGAGATCCTGCTGAAGATGGGCAGCCGCCGGCGCTGCTCGAAGATGGGCGACTCGGAGTCGCTGCTCTGGAGTCGAGAGTGGGTGCGGACGGGCTCCTACAGGCCATGGGCAGGCCGGGCGCCCGCTGGAGCTGCTGGTGCGGTGGGTGATGCTGGCGGCAGCAGGAACTTCCTCCCCCTTCCTTGCCCAGCCCCAAGCCCAGAGTCCGGGCCAGCTCCAACTCCAGGTCGGGGCTGAAGGCCACCCGCAGCGAGGCCCAGTCGAGCGCTGGGCCAGAGGAGGCCGGGGCCCTCGCTCCTCATCGGGGTTGTGGATGAAGTGGCAGCGGGTACTGTAGGGGCAGAAGCTGATGGTGTGCAAGGTACGGCTTGTATTTGGGGTGGCGGTTGAGGGAGCGCAGCTCGGCCAGGCTGTGGGTGAACTGGCACTTGTCCTTGTCGCGGCCCATTGGGGAGCAGGTTCCTCTGGAGTTGAAGCGGGGTTGGGCTGGAGTTGGGGCTGGCTGTGGGCCTGGGGCCGCTGGTGCCGTCGGACTGGGCTGTGGGTTGGCCTGGCGGGAGAGGCGGTGGTGAGCTGGGGTTGGCGCTTCACTGCGCTGGCTGGGGGCCTGGGGGCCGGTGTCCCGTCGGTCCGGACGTCTCCGGCCGCCCCCCATCCCCCCGAGTGGGGATGGGACACTCGAGTGGGGGTTGGGGGGGTTGGGTTAAGAGAACCGGGGAGGGTCCAGTGGCGGCTCGGCAGCGCTTGCAGCGCCAGGGACACGGGTTCGATCCTGGCTGCGGATGAGGCACGGTTCTGTGGATGAGAGTCTGTCCAGTTCCCCCCCCCCCCCCGCCGGGGGAAAGCGGGAGGGGGTGAGGGGAATATATCAGACCCAAACTATACTCACTGCATCTACAGCGCATCGTTAGATTTTTATTAATAGTGTTGGACCTTTGACAAATCCCATGATTCCTTGCGTTTTTTGGAATACCGAACTCGCTTATTCTATCTCATCTTTCAGGCAGCCCGCGCTACCATCCCTTTCTGAGCTAATCATAAGCCCCCCATTTACTGCAACCTATCTACGCTACTAGCAGTAAGGGGCATGGGTGGTCTACTGTAACACACGGCTGACAGAAACAAGCTTCCTTATCTCTGTCTACTATTTCATATTTACATTTACCAACCACCCTTCAACACATTCCTTGACAAGAGGTAATACGTCTAACCTTACTTTGCCAATTCCCACAAACCTCTTCTGCACCTGGTCAATAAGAGTTGCCAATTTTCACATCCAAACATCCTTTCGTTGCCTTGTTCAATTCCAATCACAATTAAGTAAGAAAGGACATTAATATATATTTCCACAGTTCCCTCCTTGTTGATCTTTATGATCAACACTTAGATTGTAGTAAGAAAGGATTTTAATATTTTCTCTCATTAATCAGTTGCAAAAATGGAGGCATATGTGTCCGATTATAATTTGGTTGGAACCGTCCTTGAGCTTGCAAAGGGATCCCTTCTTCTGCATGCATCGGCATGTGGGCACAAACCCAACATTCTAATTAGATAAGGAAGCCTGTTTTTCTTTCAGCTGCAAGTTCACTGTGTTCTGTGTGAAAGTTGTTTATTGAATTTCATACTCCAACTTCTACCTTCATCCTGTTTCTTGTAACTATCAAGATGCCTCTCTTCACTCTCATGTCCTCTATGATCCCATACAATGTTAATATATCCATAAGTATTTCATACTACAAAGATAGTTAATAATTAATATTTTGACAATTTTTTATCACAATAAATATTATGACTCATGTGTTTCCTTCTCCTCAGGGTTCCTTCTGAGAGATGCAGATTACATCTGGTGGCATGTATCCAATCAGGTTTTCTCTTTACTTTTACTGCTGTCCATGTTGTCAGCAGCACCAAATAGGTCCTTTCCATCTAGGAGAGAAAGAATCTTTGTTTATTGCTCGCACATAAACCTGATCTCCTGGTTTAAACGGGTGCATAGAAACATAGAAAAACATAGAAAATAGGTGCAGGAGCAGGCCATTCGGCCCTTTGAGCCCGCACCGCCATTCAATATGATCATGGCTGATCAATCAACTTGGTATCCTGTACCTGCCTTCTCTCCATACCCCCTGATCCCTTTAGCCATAAGGGCCACATCTAACCCTCTTAAATATAGCCAATTAACTGGCCTCAACTACCTTTTGTGGCAGAGAATTACAGAGACTCACCACTCTCTGTGTGAGAAATGTTTTCCTCATCTCGTTCCTAAAGGAATTCCCCTTTATCCTTAAACTATGACCCCTTGTTATGGACCTCGGGAACAATCTTCTTGCATCTAGCCTGTCCAACCCCTTAAGAATTTTGTAAGTTTCTATAAGATCTCCCCTCAATCTTCTAAATTCTAGCATATTTCCTTCTGCCGGAGGGAGCTGTAACACATGGCTGACAGAAACAAACTTCCTTATCTCTGTTCACTATTTCATGTTTACATTTACCATCCACCCTTCAACACTTTCCTTGTCAAGAGGTAGTATGTCTAATCTTACTTTGCCGATTCCCACGAACCTCTTCTACATTTGGTCAACGAGATATGCCAATTATCACATCCAAACACCCTTTTGTTACCTTGTTCAATTCCAATCAAGTAAGAAAGGATATTAATATTTTCTTCCACATTCACTCTGCTGCAAAAGAGACCCTCCGATCCAAAGGTCAGCAAGTCTAAGAAAGGAAACATAAGGTTTTATGTCTGAAATTATAACATCCAAAAGTTAGGAATAAACTATAAAAGAATCAAGTAACAGAACATTAAACATTACAGCGAGACAGGCGACATCTCTGGAGAGAAGGAATGCGTGGCATTTCGGGTCAAGATCCTTCTTCAGACTGATGTCAGGGTAGTGCGCAGTACAGAGTTTAAATGTAGTTGGAGACGGTAGGACTGGTTGGGGAACTGGGATGGGGATGGGGATGTGTCTATCTTTGATTTAAACCAGCATCTGCAGGTCTTTCCTACACAGAAAACATTACAGCATAGGAAGATGCCATTAGGCCATCATGCTGGTGCTGATAATGTTAAATGTACGCCACCCCTAGAGTCATATTGCCTCAATATAACAAGAGGAATCGAAGAGGACCTTCTGCAGTTGTACAGAGCCCTAGTGAGGCCACACCTGGAGTATTGTGTGCAGTTTTGGTCCCCTAATTTGAGGAAGGACGTTCTTGCTATTGAGGGAGTGCAGCGTAGGTTTTCAAGGTTAATTCCCGGGATGGCGGGATTGTCATATGCTGGGAGAATAGAGCAGCTGGGCTTGTACACTCTGGAGTTTAGGATGGGATCTCATTGAAACATATAAGATTGTTAAGGGTTTGGTCACGCTGGAGGCAGGAAACATGTTCCCGATGTTGGCGTAGTCCAGAACCAGGGGCCACAGTTTAAGAATTAGGAGTAAGCCATTCAGAACTGAGACGAGGAAATACTTTTCTCACAGAGAGTGGTGAGTCTACGGAATTATCTGCCTCAGAGGGCGGTGGAGGCAGGTTCTCTGGATGCTATCAAGAGAGAGCTAGATAGGGCTCTTAAAAATAGCGGAGTCAGGGGATATGTGGAGAAGGCAGGAACGGGGTACTGATTGGGGATGATCAGCCATGATCACATTGAATGACCTACTCCTGCACCTATTGTCATTCCCCATTCCCTGCCTGTTCATGTGCCTCTCTTAAACACCACCATCATATCTACTTCCACCACCACCACTGGCAGCACGTTCCAAGCAAGCAACAAAATCTTTTCACTGAACTTCAGTACACATGACAATAAACTAAACTAACCAACTAACAAGCACCCACAATGTTTTGTGTAAACGGAGAGAGAGGGCTAATGATTGAAACACAAAGGGATCTAGTGTTCTGTTAAAATTAAATGTTTGCTGACAAGTCTTTAGTTTATTATTTTCCCGTGTGCCGAGGTACAGTGAAAGGCTTTTGTTTACACGCAATCCAGTCAAAGAAAAGACTGTACGTGATCACAATCAAGCTGTCCCACATGTTGTTAAGAAGTCCGATGATGGGTCTCGACCCGAACGTTGCCTATTTCCTTCGCTCCATCGATGCTGCCTCACCCGCTGAGTTTCTCCAGCATTTATGTTTATCTTGTTACGAAGGCAAGTGGTATTTTGTTCTTTATTGCAAAAGTGGTTGGGTTTAAGAATGGGGATATTTGTTATAATTATGCAGGTTGTCGTGGAGGCTAACACTGTCACGGTGCACAGTTCTGCTTCACCTATGTAGAAAGGAATTGGACACAGTCCGATGGAGAACCTTCAGACTAGCTCTTGGGAAGGAGGAATTGTCCTGGGCAATTTTGCTTCTTCATTGCTTAAAGTTTAAAAGTACAAACATGTGATCATATTCAAACATGTAAATTCCAGAAGGGGCTTGACAGGGTAGATGGATGTTAAATTGTCTTCATAAGTGAGTTAGGTCCAAGAGGAGAGAGCTTCAAAATGACGGGATCATCATTTAAAACTGAAGGTCCCTGAACTTTTTACTTTGAGGGTAGTAAATCATTGAAGGACCTGGCCCTGATGGATTCGGCAACTGGTGAAAATCACACGGGGCTTCTTGCATCTTCCTCACACGTCATAACCCATTAAAAGCGTGTACTCTGCAAAAGTGGGATTTTACGTTCCCCATTCAATCTATTGACCCATGTTATGAAACACCCAGGCACTCATCCTTTCACCCATTTATCCCTTCCTTATTTCCAGCTGTCAACCAATTCCCAATATTTGGAAGATTTTGGCCAGGCCCTCTTCAATTTCGCCCTTTCGTTGCTCCACATTCCAACAGCCCGACCTGGAACAGATGAACCATTAACTCCAAGTGGAGTTGTTTTTTACCAGCGTCTTCTCTTTATCAGTCCACAAAATGAGTACGATCATCATTAGTTGATTTGCTGAGATTCCAGACATATGTTTTCCCTTGGACAGATTGATGTAAAAATTCTGAAAAGGACCCGTTCACTCCTACTCTTTGCTTCGGTCCTCCAAACCAATTTCTATCCATGTCAACACCCTACCCCCAATACCATGTGCTCTAATTTTAGTCACCAGTCTCCCGTGCGGGACCTTATCAAAGGCTTTCTGAAAGTATGGATACACTACATCCACTGGCACCCCTTCATACATTTTACTTGTCACATCCTCAAAAAATTCCAGAAGATTAATCAAGCATGATTCCCTTTCATAAATCCATGTTGACTTGGACTAATCCTTTTACTGCTAGAAAATTCCCCATTTTTATACCTCTTTAATAATTGGACTCCCAGCATCTTTCCCACCCACCGAAGTCAGGCTAACTGTGTCTGGTAATTCCCGTTTTCTCTCTTGCTCCTTTTTGGAAAAGTGGGATAACATTAGCTTTCCAAGTGACTGTTCCTGAACCCATCTGTTGTGGATCACCAGCTTCATGACAGAGGAAGCATCATGTGAGGCTGGGACAGCACATCTCAGACCCGCAAACGCTGAGCATAGGAGCATTGCAAGGCTGCTTACTCTCCCCTCTCCTTTACTCTCTCTACACCAACGACTGCACCCCCACCGACTCCTCTGTCAAGCTTCTCAGGTTTGCGGACACACAACCCTGATTGGACTGATCCAGGATGGGGAGGAAAAAAAAAAAAAAAAAACAAAATCTGCCAACAGACAGGAAGTGTCACAGCTGGCGTCCTGGTGCCATTGCAACAACCTGGATGGAGCTCAATGCTCTTAAGACAGTGGAATTGATTGTAGACTTTAGGAGAGCACCCCCTCCCCTCATCCCACTCACCATCAACAACACCACAGTCACATCTGTGAAGCATTTTACAGGGAACCATCATCTCCAAGGACCTTAAATGGGGGGCAACCATCGACTCCACAGTCAAAAAAGCACAACAGAGGATGTACTTCCTGTAGCAGCTGAGGAAGCACAATCTGCCAAAGGCAGTGATGGTCCAATTCTATAAAGCCATCGTAGAGTCTGTCCTCACCTTCTCCATCATGGTCTGGTTTGGCTCAGCCACCACGCACGACACCTGGAGGCTGCAGCGAATCGTCCGATCAGCTGAGAAGGTAATTGGCTGCAACCTTCCCTCCATTGACGAACTGTACACTGCAAGGGCCAGGAAGCGAGTGGGTAATATATTCTCTGACCCCTCTCTTTGAATATCTTCCCTCTGGAAGGTAACTCCGGACGGCCAAAGCTGCCAGGACTAGTAGCTCTACTCCATAACCAAAAATCTGTAGCCTATTTTATTTAATTCACATGTTTAATCGATAATGTTTTATTATTAATGTTTAATGTTTTATGTGTCATTCCTAACTGTCAATGTATGTAATGTTGTCACTGGCGGGCGGAGCAGCAAAGCAAATTCCTTGTATGTGAATACTTGGCCAATAAACTTATTCATTCATTCATTCATAACTGATCCCTTTAACCAACATCCAAACCTGCTCTGCAGAATTGACATTCAATATAGCTGTGATTTCAATGGTTCATGACACAGGTGGATGAAGGTTTGCGAAATTGAGCATCAGTTCGTTCCCCCCGCAAGCCGCCCAAAATGGACACTAAATTGGAGTTAGATTTAAAGCAAATGTATGGGCCTTAGCGGAAATATATGAATTAGGGGCTAAATTTCCAACACACATCAACGAATATAGAACGAGTGGAAGGCAAAGAGAGGGGGAAGAGAAGTATGGGAAAAGTTGGTAACTATAGTCTTGAAGTACAACAAAATGTTTTCTTTCTAAGTACATAATTCCTTTCTTGCCATAAAGGGAGTACAGAGAAGGGTTCACCAACTGATTCCTTCCAGGGATGTCAGGGACTTTCTATGAAGAAAAGAGAAAGACTTTTATCGACGTCCTTCTTCTTCGTTCTTTACTCTTTTCGATACTTTCGTTATAGCTCCTCGGCTTGTACGTGTGAAGTCGGTGGTAGAAGATGAGGTGGAGGTGGGGGGAGTGGAGGTGAGGGGGGGTTTGAGGAGGGGGGGAGGGGGTGGGAGTGGGGGGTTGGGATTGGGGGTGGGGGGGGGATTGAGGGGGGGGGAGGGGGGGGGTCCCCTTATAGAAACTTTAAAAATTTGGGATGGGTCTTAATGGAGTGGAACAACAACAGATGGCTTGATGCAGGAAGATGATTGCTTCCCGATGTTGGGAAGTCCAGAACAAGGGGTCACAGTTTAAGGATAAACGGGAAATCTTTTAGGACCGAAATGCGAAAAACATTTTTCACACAGAGAGTGGTGAATCTCTGGAATTCTCTGCCACAGAAGGTAGTTGAGGCCAGTTCATTGGCTATATTTAAGAGGGAGTTAGATGTGGCCCTTGTGGCTAAAGGGATCAGGGGGTATGGAGAGACGGCAGGTACGAGATACTGAGTTGGATGATCAGCCATGATCATATTGAATGGCGGTGCAGGCTCGAAGGGCGAATGCCCTACTCCTGCACCTATTGTCTATGTTTCTATAATCAGTAAAATTAGTCTGAAAGAGTTGCGCATCAATGATATAAAGCAAGATGCAGTCAGATATAAACTAATGGAGGGAGAGGCCCAAGCTGATCAATCTGTCCAAGGGAAAACATATGTCTGGAATGTGAGCGTTTGCGGGTCTGAGATGTGCTTTCCCAGCCTCACATGATGCTTCCTCTGTCATGAAGCTGGTGATCCACCAACAGATGGGTTCAGGAACAGTCAACTTGGAAAGCTAATGTTATCCCACTTTTCAAGAAAGGAGCAAGAGGGAAAACGGGGAATTACAGACCAGTTAGCCTGACTTCGGTGGTGGGAAAGATGCTGGAGTCAATTATTAAAGAGGTAATAATGGGGAATTTGGATAGCAGTAAAAGGATTAGTCTAAGTCAACATGGATTTATGAAAGGGAAATCATGCTTGATTAATCTTCTGGAATTTTTTGAGGATGTAGACAAGTAAAATGTACGAAGGGGTGCCAGTGGATGTAGTGTATCCATACTTTCAGAAAGGGGGCCTTTGATAAGGTCCCGCACGGGAGACCTTGGTGACTAAAATTAGAGCATATGGTATTTGGGGTAAGGGTGGTGACATGGATAGAAAATTGGTTTGCAGACCGGAAGCAAAGAGTAGGAGTGAACGGGATTGAGAATTTTCAGTTTGGCAGGCAGTGGCGAGTGAGTGCCGCAAGCTCGGTGTTGGGCCGGAGCAACTGTTTACGATATATATTAATGACTTGGAAGAGGGAATTAGGAGCAGCACTAGCAAGTTTGCGGATGACATAAAGGCTGGTGGCAGTGTGAATCTGTGAAAGGATGTTAGGAGGTTGCAGGGGGACTGGACAGGTTGAGTGAGTGGGCAGATGCATGGCACATGCAGTATAATATAGATAAATGTGAGGTTATCCACTTTGGTGGCAAAAACAAGGGGGCAGATTATTATCTCAATGGGGTTAGGTTAGGTAAATGGGGAGGTACAGCGAGACCTGGGTGTCCTTGTACACCGGTCACTGAAAGCTGGCTGACAGGTACAGCAGGCAGTGAAGAAAGCTAATGGAATGTTGTCCTTCATAACAAGACGATTTTTCAGTATAGGAGTAAAGAGGTTTCTTCTGCAGTTGTATAGGGATTGGGTGAGTCCACATCTGGATTATGTGTTACAAGTTTTGTTCTATTTTGGGAAGGACATCCTTGGATGAAGGCAGTGCAGCGTTAGTAGTTCGCGAGAGTGATACCGGGATGGCGGGACTGTTTTATGAGGTAATCTTGATTAGGACTAGCTTGTATTTCACTGGAGTTTAGGATGCGGGGGGGTGGGGGGGGGGGGGGTGGGTGTTTATAGAAACTTATAAAATTACTAAAGGACTGGCAAGCTAGAGATGCAGGCCAACTGTTCCCCCAAATGTTGGCGAGTCAGAACCAGGGGCCTCTGTCTTTGAATAATGGGGGGGTCATTTAAGACTGTGAGAAAATCTTTTCTACCCAGAGAGTTGTGAATTTATGGAATTCCCTGCCACAGAGTGGGCAGTGGAGGCCAATCACTGGATGGATTTAGGAGAGAGAGCTGGATCGAGCTCTAGGGCTAGTGGAGTCAAGGGATTATGGGGAGAAGCAGGCACGGGTTATTGATAAGGAACGATCACCATGATCACAATGAATAGCGGTGCTGCTCGAATGGCCGAATGGCCTCCTCCTGCACCTATTTTGGATGTGTTCTATTAATGGCTCTGGCACAATGGTGTTGGATGCAGAGCTAAAATCAACACAAGATAATATCTTGCGGTCTGGTGCTGGAGGATGAAGTGCAGGCCCAGGTTGACTGTGTCATCCACCGATTGAGCCGGTATGCAAACTGCAGAGGGTCCAGCAGCAAGGGCTTGTGTTATTTTTAGCTTGACCACACAAGTCTTCTTCAGGGTCTTCATGACTACAGAGGTCAGTGTGACAGGCCTGTAGTCATTAAGACCTAGTAATCCTTGCCTTTTTGGTGTACAGGGAGACTTGAAGCAGGCAGGGGCTGAGCAGTACAGGTTTTGCAGGGGACTGGTTAAAAATGTCTGTGTTTACCGGTGCCTGTTGTACGGCACAAAGCTAGGGGAGAGTAAAGGGGGAAAAACATTGGAGACTTCCAAATTTTCTCTTCTGACAGCCCTCTTACCTCCTCTATTTTTGTTGTTGATGATGGAGAGGAGAAGTGATGTTGTGCAGCAACGGAGGGGGTGGGTAATTGGGTGTTAAGATGGTGATTGGAGAGGGATGTGTGATTGAAAGGGTCCTTTCAACTGGAGTCTTGCTTTAATAGTTGGTGTGGTGGTGATTGGGAAGGAGGTGGGTGCAGTTGGAAGGGTCCAGTCTTTGCTGACAGGTCTGGCTGTGTTGGTTGGGGAGGGGGTACCTGGGTTACGTTTTTCTTCTTGTCCAAACCTGCAGTAGAAACTTTCAGGTCGTTGGTTAGCCAACGATTTTCGAAAGAGCGGGGGGCTTTCCTCCTGTACTGGTGATTTTCTTGCAAAAAGCCCATTCCAAACAGAAGAAGAGTCACTAGCTGATTAGAACTTGCTCCTCAATTGTCTCAGAATTCCTTTCCTTGCAGCTCTAATTAATTTTCGCAGCTTGTATTTGCCTGCCTGTAGAGGTTATGTATGCCCGACTCCTGTAGGCTTCCTCTTTAAACTGTGTTGAGCTGTTTGAGTGCTGCAGTGAACCAGGGCTTGTCATTTGTTGAACGAGGTCTGGGTCCTGGTTGGAAATGCAACTGTCTTCACAGAAGCTGACATATGATGATACAGTGTCCGTATACTCATCGAGGCTTGTGGTTGCTTCCCTGAACACATTCCAATCCGTGCAGTCGGAAGCAGGATTGTAGAGTTCTCAATGCCCTCGCTGGTCCACCTTTTCGTTGTTCTGACACAGGCTTCTTAGCAGATTTTAGTTTTCTGCCTCTAGGTTGGGAATAGGGCAAACTAGACAGTGATTAGAGAGACCCAGACCTGCCCGGTGAAAACAGAGCGATAAGCGTTCTTGATTGCCGTTTGTATAACAGTGATCGAGTGTTCTCTCCCCTCTGGTGGGCAGGTAACATGAAGTTCTGTACTTTGGAAAGTTATGGCTGATTTAGCTTTGCCAAAGTCACCCAAAACAATGACCATGGAGACCGGGAAGTCACTCTACCCTCATTACCTGGTCAGCCAGTTGCGTTTGTGCCTTAGTGTTCGCAGGCATTGGGGGGTAGGGGGGGGGGGGGGGGGAGGAGAAAGATGTTAAACTCCAGCGAGAATAAAGGAGTTAAATTCCATTGGAGAGTAGAAGGGTTTGCAGTTTATAATGAAGGATTCTAGGTTGGAAGAGCAGAAAAGTTTGGCATTTACCGTGATGTCGCTGCACCAGTCCCGGTTGAATAGAAGCTTTATTCCAACTGCCTCATGATTTACCTGTTTACTGCCTCCACTCATTGTCCACTCTGTGAAGTTTGGAAGCCAGCCAATTGCAGCGTGCTGTCCTGGGTCGAACTAACACAGCCAGTTCTCCAGTGAAGCACAGGACAGCGGCTGGAGAGAAGTCCTTGTTTGTCCGTCGCAGAAGTTGCAGTTCGTCCACTTTGTTATTGAGAGAATAGTATATTTCCATGACAATAAGGTCTAGGGAAATGAAAAACCATGTGACTTTACTCCAATGCCATCCTTTACAGTCATATCCGTTTTTGGAAACAGCCCCGTCCCATATGCCGGCATCTTGCGGGATCTAAGCGAGTCCTATTTGCACGGATTTGGCACATATCCCTCTAAACCTCTCCTCTCCATGTGTTGTTCAAATGTTGCTACAGCACTAGCCTCCTCTACCTTCCATCCACCCATTGTATGGAGGAAAAGGTTTTTCCACAATTTTTTAATTAAATCTTGCCAATCTAATCTTAACTTGTGTCCTCAGGTTCTTGATTCCCCAAACCCTGGGTAAAGACTTCTGTGCATTTATCTATCTAGTCTCCTCACGATTTTAAACTAGAAAATTCTATTAAATCACTGCGCAGGCTTCCGCGCTTAGGAATACAGGTCATAGCCTCCCCAATCTCACACACCTCCTTGCTCAGGCTGTTGAGTTCAGGCAACATTGCTTGTAAATATTCCATGCAGTCCTTTCAGCTTCGTGACATCCTTCCTAGAGCCAGTTGATCAAAACTGAACACAATACATCCAAATGTAGGGCGTTGCCAACATTTAGTGCAACAGCAACATAACATCACAACTTATGTACTCAATAATCCACTGATGAAGGACATTGTACCAAGAGCCCTCTTTAAAACCCTATCTACCTGTGACACAACTTTCCGGGAACTAGATACCTATACTCCTAAATCCCTCTGCTGTACAACACCTCCCTGGGTGGTACCATTCACTGTGAAGGTCCTGCCCTGGTTTGACTTCCTGAAAAGTAACACATTGCACTTATCCGTATTAAATTCCATCAGCCATTCCTCAGTGCACTTGCCCAACTGAACAAGATTGTGCAGTAATTTTTGTTAATCATCCTTTCTGTCTATGATACCAGTTACTTCAGTGTCATCTGCAAGCTTACTGATCATGCTTGTACATTCTCATTCATTGATGTAAACCACAAACTTACTGCGGTGGACCCAGTATCAATCGCTGATGTACACCAATATTCACAGGCTTCCAGTCCGTATACAATCTTCCACCACCACATTCTCTGCTTCCTTCAGTGAGTCCAATTCTGTATCCATTTCGCTAGTCTCCCTCTTAATCCCATGTGATCTATCCTCCGAGAAGCTGGGCGTATCATGAAGACCCTTATCAAAGACCTTGTAGAGGTCAATATGGACAATGTCTACTGCCTTGCCTGCTTTAACCATCTTGGTTAGTTCTTCAGAAAATTCGTAGCACAGGACCTCTTTAGTGCAAAACCATGCTGTTTATCTCTAGTCAGCCCCTGTCCATCCAAAATGCAGATATATATTTTTTCCTCACAATCCTCTCCAGGAACGTAGCTACCATAAAATGTTAATTTCACTCGTCTATTGATTCCAGGCATTTTCTTTGCAGCCCATATTAAACAGAGGCACAGCATTAGCCACCCTCCATCTTCCAGCAACTCGTCCATATCTAAAGATGATTCATATATCTCAGCGGGCTTCCACAATGTATTCTCAAGCTTCCCACAGTGTCCTGATCATATTGGTTGATGACCAGAGATGTATCTATCTTCAAACGCCCTAGTACGCCCAGTGTCTCATGGACTCTGTACAGATTGTGCTCAAGCCATCTCCATTAACTGTTTCCCAGTTGTCTATCTTCACATTTTTTCCTTGTGGTACAACAGGTGAGAAATAGTCATGACGATCTTTGCCTATCTCCTGTGACTCCACAAATCGATAGTCATTTGGTTTCTTCTGAGAGCCCCTATTCTCCCTCTAGTTTCCCTCTTTCCTTAATATCCTTATATAAACAATCTGGAATTCTCCTTAATATTATCTTAATATTTCCTGGCTTTGTTTTGCCCTGCCGTACTTCCTTCTTAAGTGTTGTCCCGCAGACCCCTGAACACCTCTGGAGGTACAGTTGATCCAAGTTGCATATTCCTGGTCCATGCCCACATTTTCCTTACCATAGCCTCCATTTCTCTCATTATCCAGGATTCCTTACTCCCTTGGCTTTCACACTAACGGGAATATTCATAACCTTGAAACTCTAACCATCATTCTTTTAAATGCATCCCACTCTCCAAATGCCTCTTTGCTGCAAACATCCTGATCAACTTTAGCAAATTCTGCCGAGTGTCAAACGAATCCGGCCGCCTGCCCCATATTCACAATTAACTTCGGGCCCCATCCTGTTATTTAAAACTGTCCTTATTTAAAACTCCTCATTTTAGAGCTAATATAACTAAGAACAACAAAATACACTCGCTCATTGGCACTTCAGTCACTTGCCCTTCCCATTTTTGTTAGAAATAGACCAAGCTTTCACTTTTCCCTTGCAGGCCTCTACATATTGCATGAGGAAACTTTCCTGAACACATTTGACAAATTACACCTTATCCCAACCTTTGGAACCATGACAGATCGTTGTGTACATTTGAAACGTTAAAATCCCCCAACTATGACAACCCAGTCATTTGCAGACAATTCCACCGGAGTGGGCTCGATATCAAATATTGATAAGGCAGCGTACAGGAAGGAGATTGTAACCTTGTGCCAAGAGAACTATAATTTCCCTCAATATCAGCAAGACAAAGGAGATAGTTGTTGACACCAGGGAATGAGGAAGTACACACACCCTGTAAACCTTGATTCCGCTGAAGTAGAGATGGTTTTCCAGTTCTCTTAAGGGGTAAATATCACCAGCAATTTATCCTGGACCCGCCATATCGTAGCAATGGCCAGGAAAGCACAACACCTTTGCTTCCTTCGAGAGCATATGATGTTTAGCATGTCCCCAACAACCAGCACTAATTCGATAGATGTGCCGTAGAAAGCCTTTATCAGGTATGCATCATAGTTTGGTTAGAAACAGAGCTCCATCCAAGAACACAAGAAATAGCAGAGTTGTGGTCGTTAGCCCCAGACCTGTCACAGAAAACAACCTTCCCCTTGATTCCATCTGCACATTGCCTCGTACATGATCAAAGGTGAGTCTCACCCTGGTCACTCCCTCTTCTCCCCTCTCCCATCAGGCAAGAGATACAGAAGTGTGAAAACACCACCTCCAGATTCAGGGACAGTTTATTCCCCAGCTGTATCAGGCAACTGATCACACCCTAATCACCAACTAGAGAGTGGTCCTGACATCCCATCTACGCATTGGAAAGCCTTTGCTGGTCTTTTAATCAGACTTTTCTGGAATTTTATCTTGCAATACACACTTTCGCTTTATCCTAGTTCGTTGTTCCTGTGCACGATTGATTTTTTTAATGAAGCATACTCTGTCCGCTGACTAGATAACATGTAAGAAAAAGCTTTTCACTAAACTCGTGACAATAATAATACTTATAATAAACTATTCTAAACTAAAACCCACAAGTCTTACAGTCTTCTTAATTTCCTTTTTGTCTTTGGTTCTTCTAATTTCCATTGACGCTTGGGGGGCAATAGTCCACTCCCAATAAGACGATCATACTTGAGCCGGTTCACGGACTCGTCCGCCGCCTGTCACTTTGCGGCGAGAGGGAGACCGTGTTCCATTGTAACTTGGAGTGCGAGAGGTTAGCAGCCCCTGTTCGTGTATCTGAAGGGGCTGCTTCCTCAAGTTTTGGCTCCCTTTTTAGTCCAACACTATTATTTATTTTGGGCACCCGGTACAGAGAGGGGGAGGGTCGGGAGGGAGGAGGGGGTTACTCCCTGTCGCGTTTGCTCCTGGGCCTGGCCAAGATGGCCATTCGCGGGTCCAGGCAGCGGGCAGTCGACGGCCGCACAGCAGTCGGCTGCCTGCCCCTCTTCCGGGGTTACGTCCGTGCCCGCAGAGTGTCCCTAGAGAGGGAACACGCGGTGTCCACGGGGACTGTGGAGGCTTTTCCCTTCCGCGAACGCTGGTCACCGGAGGAGGTCGAAGGCATTATAGATAAAAATGATAATATTTTTAATTTGAAACTTTGTTTGTAAAATGCCAAATATAGGCATTTTCTGATTGTTTTAATGTTTTGTACTTGTTGATTTAAATAAAAGCATTTGTTAAAAAAAAAATAAAATAAAATAAAAATAAGACTGATCATCACCTTTTTGTCTGAGCGCGACACACATAGCTTTACTGGACGAGCCATCAGTAATGTCATTGAGGGGACAACTACATGACGTTTCTTCTTAATCAATAACACAACTCCCCCTCATGTTTTACTCCCACCATTATCACACCTATAGGACTTGTATCCTGGAACATTAAAGTGCCAGCCCTGTCCCTCCTCAGCCTGTTTTGTTAAAACGGCTTTCATAGCCCAGTCGGATGTTCCTATCCACATCCTGAATTCACCCCGCATTACCCGTCAAGCTTCTCACATTGAAATCAATAACATTTTAACCAACAGTCCTTCCTCCCTCCATCCCATGCCGCTGCCTATACCACCAACGGAACTAATCTTCCATCGCATTCCCTATTTAATTTGCAATCTCTTACCTGCTTGCTCTTGACAGGACAAAGGTGGCACACAGGAATTTACATAGGGAGTCCCCTCATGGGCAATCTGCACAACTATTATGTCCTCGGAAAATGAAGCTAAACCATGCACAACACTGCAGGTGTGTCTTATCATCAGACTGTGGAATTGGAACCTATCTTCCCCATTTCACAGCGCCACGCCCTTTACCAGCTGCATTTGCTGGACCAGCCCTTTAACTTGTTGTGAATCAGACCCAAGACCATTTAGACCCCTCTGTACAACACTAGTTTGTGTTGTCTTTTCATTCAGAGAATAGCTGACTTTGCCTTTCTGTTCTGTTCCAGTGAAGTGCAGAACCAAAGGACCAGAGTCATGGAGTCATACAGCGTGAAACAGGCCCTTTGGCCCAACTTGCCCACACTGGCCAATTATGTCCCAGTTACACTACTCCCACCTGCCCGCGTTTGGTGCATATCCCTCGAAATCTGTCCAGCCCATGTTACCCGTCTAACTGTTTCTTAAACGTTGGGATAGTCCCCGCCTCAACTACCGCCTCTGGCAGCTTGTTCCATACACCCACCATCTGTGTGAAAAGGTAACCGTCAGATTCCTATTAAATATTTTGCCCTTAAACCTATGTCCTCTGGTCCTCGATTCACCTATTGTAGGCAAGAGCCTCTGTGCACTTACCCGATCTATTCCTCTCATGGAATAGATCGGGTAAATCTATTTTCATACCTGTACATACCTCCATATGATCACCCCTCATGCTCCTGTGCACCAAGTAATAGAGTCCCAGCCTATTCAACCCCTTCATATAGCTCAGACCTTCTAGTCCTGGCAACAACCTCGTAAATCTTCTCTGTACCCTTTCCAGCTTCACAACATCTTTCCTGTATATGGTGCCCAGAACTGAACACAATACACTAATTGTGGCCTCACCATAGAAACATAGAAACATAGAAATTAGGTGCAGGAGTAGGCCATTCAGCCCTTCGAGCCTGCACCGCCATTCAATATGATCATGGCTGATCATCCAACTCAGTATCCCGTACCTGCCTTCTCTCCATACCCTCTGATCCCCTTAGCCACAAGGGCCACATCCAACTCACTCTTAAATATAGCCAATGAACTGGCCTCAACTACCCTCTGTGGCAGAGAGTTCCAGAGACTCACCACTCTCTGTGTGAAGAAAGTCTTTCTCATCTCGGTCTTAAAGGATTTCCCCCTTATCCTTAAGCTGTGACCCCTTGTCCTGGACTTCCCCAACATCGGGAACAATCTTCCTGCATCTTAGCCTGTCCAACCCCTTAAGAATTTTGTAAGTTTCTATAAGATCCCCTCTTAATCTCCTAAATTCCAGAGAGTATAAACCGAGTCTATCCAGTCTTTCTTCATAAGACAGTCCTGACATCCCAGGAATCAGTCTGGTGAACCTTCTCTGCACTCCCTCTATGGCAATAATGTCCTTCAACGTCTTATACAGCTGTAACATGATCTCCCCACTCTGATTGATGAAGGCCAATATAACAAACGGCTTTTTGACCACCGTATCTACCTGTGACTCCATCTTCACGGAACCATGCACCTGCACTCCTAGATCCCCCTGCTCCACAACAGTACCCAAAGCCCCACCATTCACTGTGTAGGTCCTGCCCATGTTGACTTCCCAAAATGCAACATCTCACATTTCCGTGTATTAAATTCCATCAACTATTCCTTAGCCCACTTGAGCAGTCGATCAAGATCCGCAGGACCACATTCTACAGCTGGTATTCACATCCAATGCTCCAATTGAATGTAGCACAACCTACCTCTCTGTGTCCCACGTGCATTCAAACCCATTTCCCCTTCTCCTCTCCTCCCTCCCTTCCCTCCGCTCCCTATCGACCTAAATTCCTTCATTAGGCTTCACAATTCTCACCTGTCCTTATCTCACTTGTCTCTTCATCTCTGCCCCCGCTTCTCTTCCACCCTCCCACCCCCATTATAATGCCTTTCGGCCCACCATAGCAGCCGTCTGTCAGTACATACCTTTACCAATCCAATAGTCGCCATGCCTGGCCGATTCAAATTATTGAATCTCTTCAGGGCTTTTCAGTGCAATTCCTAAGCACCGCAAGGACTGTTGATAGTATTCCAGCTGTGTACAAAACAATGTCTTCGACATTTGGCTCAAATCTTCATTTTTAATACATATTCTGCCGCGGCTAATGAAAGTATAAGTTACGAACGAGTTATTTGGGGAGTTGCATAGCGGGGAGAGATGAGATAGGCTGAGCTTGTTTTGATTGGAGGGATGGAGACTATAGCGGTGTACACTATGACGAGAGGCAAGGATAGAGAGGATCTTTTGTCCAGGGTATGGGTATTAAATCAAAAACATGATTAACGTGTGAGGAATGCGTTTTTAACGGGGATCTGATTACTTTACTTTACCCAGAGCACGGGTGGAAATCTGGAACCGGCTGTTTCAGTTCATGATGTAATGACATACGGTGTAAATGAGGCAACCAGTAAGGTATTTAGTGTGTAGGAAGGAATTGCATATGCTGGCTAACATCGAAGATAAACACACATAATGCTGGAGTAACTCAGCAGGACAGGCAGCATCACTGGGGACAACGAATGGGTGACGTTTCGGGTCGAGACCTTTCTTCTGACATCTTTGGAAGTTCTGAAGAAGGGTCTGGATGCGGAATGTCATCCATTAATTCTCTCTAGTAAGGAATGTAAATAGGACGAGCTCCTCCTATTATAATAGGATACAGCGGGAATATGTGATTATTGGCATGGGCACGGAGAGCCTTAGGGCCGGGTTTGTTGTCTCTGACCCATCTACCAACTTTGATGTGTTCTCTGGACCTGTGCACCAATGCACGTGTGTTCAACAATATACCCATTGTTGGTATATATACTGTCTGTATCGGACACTCAAAATACTTTGCTTTACATTTAGGGAAGGGAAGGGAAGATTAGGGTAGGGAAGATTCAAACAAGAGGGCATGACATGAGAATTAAGGGACAGAAGTTTCGGGGTAACGTGAGGGGGAACTTCTTTACTCAGAGCGTGGTGGCTGTGTGGAATGAGCTTCCAGCAGAAGTGGTGGAGGCAGGATCGATTTTAACATTTAAGAGTAAAGTGGATAGGTATATGGACGTGAAGGGAATGGAGGGGTATGGTCTGAGTGCAGGTAGATGGGACTAGGGGAAAACAAATGGTCGGCACGGACTGGAAGGGCCGAGAGGGCCTGTTTCCGTGCTGTAATTGTTATATGGTTATATGTTATATGGTTATTTGTAGGGACAAAATTACATCAGTCCCATTTGTACCGCATTTGATGTTTTCTATCCACAGCTTCCCAAGAAAGGACATCTATCAGATGCCGTAACGCCGTTTTGATGTCAGTAAATGCTGCCTGACTGCTGTGGCTGTTTTCCTGTTTTTATTCCTTCCTCGGACGATACACACTGAAGATCGGGACATTTGTTAGATAGCGCGATTCACAAGTCGCGGGGACATGCGGACGGTTGGAGTACGGTCCATGCAATGAGAAAGATTGTCATTTAAATGAAAGGCTTTCTGCAGATTTATGACTGCAGAAACAAATCCTGATAAAGATATACTTATTGTATCCTTGCGGAAAACGGCAGACCCTCGCTGGGCACATGGTCACACTCCGAGCGGAAACCGGGGGGGGGGGGGGGGGGGGGGGGGGGGGTACAAAATAGGGCCTAACATCTAGGACAGGGTCGGCAACCTTCGGCCCACGTGCCGGATCCGAGATGATGGGATTATGGGAGAAGGCAGGAGAATCGGGTTGAGGACAGATAGATCAGACAGCATTGAATTGCGGAGTTGACGATGGGCCGAGTGGCCCAATACTGCTCTTCGCACTTATGAACATGAACTATTATTGTTAAAGAGATACGAGCCCCTTGGGCCACCGAGTCCATCGGTCACAACCCGTTCTCAACGAGTTCTATTCGATCCCATCCTTTACAACTAGGGGCAATTTACAGAAACACGCCTGCAAGTGTTTGGATGTGGGGGGAAAGCAGAACACACTGGAGAAATGCCACGACTCACGTGGAGAACGTTGAAACGCCGCAGAGACCGTCAGGGGTTGGTTGTAATCCAACCCCGACTCTGGTGCGAGGCAGCCACTCTAACGCTGCGCCACTGGCGCCGCTCACATTTCTAATCGGTTTTTATTCTCTCGTCACTTGCTTTTTCGAATAACTTGCCAACCCCAGGAAGACAATGATTCCTCTCTGGGGCGGCGCTCATTTGTCTAGTCTATTAATTAAATTAATAATTGACGTGAATGGATATTTTGCTGCATTCGTGAATTGTTCCCTAAACTTGGACTGGGTCACTCCATAAATAAACGTATTTGTGCAGCAACTTAATGTCCGTAACATGTATCCCGACTGTGAAAATATGTGTTCCGAATCGCTGTAATTATTGGGATCCGCTCGGGCAATTTGTGTATAGAAGAATTCGACAACGTGACCACAGCCACAAGAGGATGAAGCTGCCGGATATGGTGAAGAGCAAGACCATGGACCTCCTCCTGCTCTGCATTTCCGGGTCTCTGCTGTTCTCCCCGTTTGTTTGGAAAACCTTCAGTCCCTTGCGGATGCGATTGCCACTAAAATGTACCTGACTGTCAGAGCGTTGAAGCAACAGTATGAACGCGAACGGGAGCAAAGGTGTCAGGATAGTATCCATGCCAGTCAAATGCTACCCACCAGCGATTCGTAAAGTAGCCCCCCGGCTTCTCGAAACAGTCCCAGGGTATGTTTGTCGACCACCCTCGCGGCTCTTGAGTAAAGTAGACGGGAATGTTTTTTCAGACAAAGCAGAACACCAGTAGATTGACCAGAACCGCGGCCGCGATGTTTTCGCGGTGCAATATTTTGTTTTCAACTTCTGGCAGCAAATGGCAACAAAGCGATCAAAGGTGAAAGCAACGGTGAACCAGACAGAGCATTGTACTGCTGCGTTAAGTAGTGCGGCGATTACACTACAAACAGGCGTGATGTCCAGGAACGTCCCCCGAAAATAATAGTAACTGATTCTCCACAGTATTACCTCGGTAATGATGGTCATCAGATCGGCCGCTGCCATGGCCACCAGGTAGCGAGTGGTGCAGGTGGAGAGGCCGCACTTTCCCCGGGACAGGATCGCTATCGCCACTAAATTCACTGGAAAAACAAATTAAACAATTACTGAAACTATTCTTATTTTTCAGTCACCAGTCTCCTGCCAGGCGGCGTTGTGACTGACTTTGATTACAGTCAAACTTTGATTCAGGTCAGCGAGACGTGGACATGTAGAATGACGAAAAGGAAGAAGAGACGTAGAAACATAGAAACATAGAAAATAGGTGCCATTGCGGCCTTTCGAGCCAGCACCCCCATTCAATATGATCAAGGTTGATGTATCCAAAGTCAGTACCCTGCGCCCCGTTCAGGCTTTTCCCACATATCCCTTGATTCCCTTAGCCATAAGAGCTAAATCTAACCCTAACCTCTCTTAAAACATCCAGGAATTGGCCTCCGCTGCCCTGTGTGGCAGAGTGTTTCCACAGATTCATAACTCTCTGAAAAAGTTTGTGAAAAAGTGTTTCCTCGTCTCAGTCCTAAATGGCATACACCTTATTCTTAAACTGTGAGCTCCTGGTTTTGGATTCAATTCCCCCAACATCGCGAACATTTTTTCTTTTCCCCCAGCTACCGTGTCCAATCCTCTAAGAATGTTATATCTTTCTGTAAGATCCCCTCTCGTACTAAATTCCAGCGAATACAAGCCCATTCGACCCATTTCTTTCATCATATGCCATATGAACCTGGTGAACCTACCGCTGCCTCCCTCAAAAGCAATAATGTCCTTCCTCAAATTAGAGACCAAAATTGCACACAGTACTCTCCAGGTGCGGTCTCACCAGGGCCTTGTACAACTTCAGTAAGGACCTCCTTGCCCCTAAACGCAAATCAACTCAACTCAAATCCTCTCGCAATGAAGGCCAACATGCTTTCTTCACTGCCTGCTGTAACTGCATGCTTACTTTCAGTGACTGATGTACAAGGACAACACAGGTTTCGTTGCACCTCCCTTTCTCCTTATCTGCCACCAATCAGCCTTCCTATTCTTGCACCAAGGTGGATAACCTCACATGTATCCGCATCAACAACTGCATTCTCTGCCATGCTTTCTGCCCACTCACCAC
This sequence comes from Okamejei kenojei, assembly GCA_035221665.1. Lineage (NCBI taxonomy): Eukaryota > Metazoa > Chordata > Chondrichthyes > Rajiformes > Rajidae > Okamejei > Okamejei kenojei. The sequence goes on along the minus strand of CM069166.1, from coordinate 17,636,307 downwards.
CCATCCTAGCCCTGCAGCCTCATAGCTAACCTCCTCGCAGCTCACATTGCCACCACCCAGCTTTGTGTCATCTGCAAACTTAGAGAAGTTACATTTAATCACCTCGTTTTAAACCATTAATATATATTGTACACAAGTGGGGTACCAGCACCGAGCCTTGGCGGCATCCCACTAGTCACTGCCTGCCATACTGAAAAGAACCCGTTAATTCCTGTCTGCAGGAGTTAATCTCCAGTTCCCCATCTATGTCAATCAGGGACGTGCTGCGTCAGGGAGATGGGGGAGCAGAGCCTCACCTGTCATATTCCCAATGAAAATAGCTGTTAAGAAAAGTAAATAAAAATAATAATAAAATAAAATAAAATAAATATTTAGATTTTTTCCACTGTGTTATAATGGTATTTCCTACATGAATCTAATAAGTTTTTATAGTAAAAATCGCAAATTTTTCGCAGCTTGCTCCGCTGTATATACATGGAGAGATGAGAGGTAGGCAGCGATGAGCTGAGCCTCCCCTCTTGATTGGCAACACCTTAGAAACTGCATGGAGCGCGGGCAAAAAGCGTGTGCCTGTTACTATCTCTATGTAATGTCACCAAAGTAAATGTTTTTTAAACCCCTTCATTACATGTCCTCGCCTTCCATAGTCCAGGTAACATATTTCACATATAAATATATTAAATTTTTGTGCTCGCTGGTCTCATCATAAAACTGCAATGAAAAACAGCACCGGGGGAAGCTTTGTGTCATCTGCAAACTATAGATGTTACATTTAATCCCCTCGTTGAAACCAATAATATATATTGTAAACAAGTGGGGTACCAGCACGAGCCTTGCGGCCCCACTAGTCACTGCCTGCCATCAACTGACAATAACCCGTTAATTCCAGTCCTGCATGATATCCCTCCTTTCTCATAAATCCATGCTGACTTTGACCTGGTACGAGTCAGGGATGGGCCCATTGGTGGGAGGTGTTGTGGGGAGGGGGGGGGGGGGGGGGGGGGGGGGTTGTAGGCTAGTTTTTACCAACATTAATAAGTATCAATTTATACGGTTTCCGTTGAAGCTGCTAAGCGAATTGAGTTGCCTGTTTCACCTAAATTCGAGTGACCTCACACTGGCAAAATAGGTTTCGGGCAGAAAGGTCGTTGGTGAAGGAAACGGGATTGAAATGAATAAAACCGGAGATCCAGTACGCTTGGCGACCGATTGGAAGTGTTTGGTAAAAAATATTGGCGAATAAGGCATGGTCTCGACAACGTGAAGGAGGCCACGCTAGGAACACTGGATGCATAATGAGGTAGGAGATTTACCACATGAACCTCTGTTTCCTGGACGGCAGGTGGGGACCCCTGATGGAGTAGCGGGAGGAGGTATCAGGGACATGTGACGCATCACCCCCTGTGGCGGGGAAAGTACCCGAGAGGTGGGGGGGGGGGGGGGGTTGGGGGATGGTTTGAAACGGGAGGGATGCGTAAACCAAGGAGTTTGCAGAAGGGAGCCGTCCATGTGGAAAGTGGAAATGGGCGAGGGTGGGAGAAAATGTGACTATGGCGGATCATCTTGTAGTTTGAAACTGTCGGAGAATGCTGAGTTGTATGCGTAGGCCGGTGTGGTGAAAGGTATGGACCAGGGAATGGTTGTCATTGCTCCTTCAGGGGAGAGGATCTAAACTCCTTGATTCATTCACCCCCCCCACCCCTCCCCCACACCACACTCTCCCCAGGAGATTTCCATGTTTGAAAGCAGGAGATGTAACACCCCATCCAATGCCAGAAAGAGGCCACACGGAGGAACAGCGTCTCATGTTTTCCGTTATGTTAGCTTTCTGCCTAACGTTAAATGACCATGAATAGTCTAGTCCAATTTAGTACAAACCTATAATCCCTCTACTCACCTTCTACCTTCCTTCCCCCTCTTCCTGTTACCCGACTCCTGGACTAGCACCAATATCTGCCACCCCCTCCCCTGTCCAACAAATCATTCCTATCCATCTCGCTTGTTAATTGCTACCTCTTCTATCCTTTGCCGCACACCTTTTGCCTGTACTCCTCTGATCTTGTCCAAACCATGTACCCGTCGTGTCCAACCCCCCCCCCCACACCCGTTTTTTTTTTGTTTTTTTTTTTTTTTTATATTTTTTTTTTTTTTTTTTTTTTTTTTTTTATTTTTTTTTTTTTTTTTTTTTTTTTTTTTTTTTTTTTTTTATTTTTTTTTTTTTTTTTTTTATTTTTTTTTTTTTTTTTTTTTTTTTTTTTTTTTTTTTTTTTTTATTTTTTTTTTTTTTTTTTTTTTTTTTTTTTTTTTTTTTTTTTTTTTTTTTTTTTTTTTTTTTTTTTTTTTTTTTTTTTTTTTTTTTTTTTTTTTTTTTTTTTTTTTTTTTTTTTTTTTTGTTTTTTTTTTTTTATGTTTTTGTTTTTTTTTTTTTTTTTTTTTTTAATTTTTTTTTTGTTTTTTTTTTTGATTTTTTACTCTTTTTTTTTTTTTTTTTTTTTTTTTTTTTTTTTTTTTTTTTTTTTTTTTTTTTTTTTTTTTTTTTTTTTTTTATTTATTTTTTTTTTTGTTTTTTTTTTTTTTTTTGTTTTTATTTTTTTTTTTTTTTTTTTTTTTTTTTTTTTTTTCTTGCCCCCCACCCCCCCCCCCCCCCCCCCACCCACCCGTTTCCAGCTAACACTCGCTGAGCTTTTCTATTGCGCCTCATCTCTTCCAAGCCATCCCCCCTCCTGCACAATCAGTCCTGAAGAATTGGCCCGACCCGAAAGTTCATCTGTGCTAATGGTCCTGGCTACAGCGAATGGCGTGTCCGGCGGATGGGACGCCCGGCGGCGGGGGGCGGCGATTCTATATGATATTATTTTGTAGCCGAGCAAAGAAGGGGCAGTGAGGTAGCCGTTGGACTCGGACAGTGGCATGGGTTACAATCAGGATCACAGGAGATTCCTGATTACGAGCAACCAAGCGGGATGATAAGCAGAGGATACTAGACTACTAACACGCAGAACTAGTTTGCATATTTGACAATGCCAACAAACCAAACTAAACAGATATGTTATCCTCCCGCCGCTTTGTCCTTACAGATGAACAGGGAAACGCGCTGGAAAAATTCATTGCGGAATAAATTTCGAGTAAAAAGCCAAGTAAAGCATGCTCGAAGCTGAGTATAAACCTCTGAGCGAATTTGAAATAAATAAAAGTTTCACTCTCCAAAAGTCGGAAGCATGCCGGTTTAACGGAAATTCCGAGATACCGAAATATACGTTCAACCGAATCTCTGATATCACACACTGGCTGAGAATAAAAGGCAATATATACCTGTTCACATCGCGCGTGTGAAAAATGAAATACTGCTCATTGTTTTGTAGTCACTAGTTAACCCTGTATTTCCTCAGCACGTCCGTTTCCTCTATATAACACCATCAGTACTTGTGAAACTGCACAAACGATTGTCATCCGGCTAGATACTGATCACTATCCGTTTAGGATTAATACTGCCGAAACACCAATCAAAAGACTGTTAAACTAAATAGTGGTTCACTGAACTGCAGTTCATTTGTATTTAATGCCCTGGATACGACCCTTTTGGACTAGGGTCTTGTGGTCAACGCGGTGAAGTAAAACCGGACCACTTTCACTTGTCTCAATTTCTCTTGCGCAAAATACTACGCGATTCCCGTTCATATTGCCCATATTTTCTGTTTCAATTGCATCAACTTATTTTTATTACATCATTCTTTTGTATTACATCATTACCTTTTTTGCGGTGCCTGAACTTAAAAGACTCCTGAGCCAAACCCCTAAGCCTTCTTCACTTGAGGCTAGTAAGTGTTTTTAGTTTTCGTTTAGAGATACATACTGCACTGACACAGGCCCTTCCGCCCACCGCCCAGCGAATCCCCGCCAAAGTAATAATATCATCAACCGTAATGTTTGAATGAGGTGGAAAACCGCAACTCCCCGAGAAAACCCACGCGTTTTAACCATATAACCCATATAACCATATAACAATCCCGCACGAAACAGGCCCTCCTCGGCCCTTCCATCCGTGCCTACCATTTGTTTTCCCCTAGTCCCATCTACCTGCACTCAACCATACCCCTCCATACCCTTCATGCCAAATAACTATCCACTTTTACTCTTAAATGTTAAAATCGACCTGCCTCCACCACTTCTGCTGAAGCTGATTCCACACAGCCACCACCCTCCTGAGTAAAGAAGTTTTCCCCCTCCACGTTACCCCGAAACCTCTGTCCCTTAATTCACATGTCATGCCCCACTTGTTTCAATCTTCCCTACCCTCAATGGGAAAAACGTATCCACGTCAACTCCTGTCAATCCTTTCATCCATTTTTAAAGACCTCAATCAAGTTTCCCCTCCCTTAACCTCGCGCTCCAAAGAATAAGGACACTAACTTGTTTCAACCTTTCTCTGTAACATTGTTTTGCTGGAACCCGCAACAATTCTAGTAAATCTCCTCCTGACTCTCTCTATTTGTTGACATCCTCCTATAACTAGGCGACCAAAATTGTACACATACTCCAAATTGGTCTTAACCATTGCCTTGTACAATTTACATTACATTCCCTACTCTGATTCATGCACTGATTTAAAAGGCCAGCACACCAAAGGCTTTCTTATCCACCCTATAAACATGCGATCCACCTCAGGGAACATGCACGTTAATTCCTAGATCCCTCTGTTTCCACAGCATTCCTCAATTCCCTACATTTACCATGTACGTCCTATTTTTTGATTTGTCCTGCCAAGATGTTAGCACTTCACCCTTATCATGCATTCAACTCCATTCGCCATCTTTCAGGCCCACATTTCCAAATGGCCCAAATCTCTCTGTAGACTTGAAAATCTACTTCCTTAATCACAACACCCCTATCTTAAGTATCATCTGCATACGTACTTCCAATTACCACCCCATCATCCAGATCATTGATGTACATAACAAACAAACAGTGGACCCAACACAGATCCCTGAGGCACCCCACTGTCACCGGGCTTCCAACCTGACAAACAGCCATCCCCCCATTACTCTCTGACATCTCCCATTCAGCCCACTGTTGAATCATCCATCTTGCTACTCCCCATTAACACCCAAAGACTGAACCCTCTTAACCAACCTTCCATGGGGAACCTTGTCAAAGGCCTTACTGAAATCCAAATAGACAACATCCACGCTTTTAACCCCATCAATTTCCCTAGTTACCCTTCAAAAATTCAAGAAGGTTGTCAAACATGACCTTCCAGGCACAAAATCCATGTTGACTGTTCCTGATCAGACCCTGTTTATCCAATGCTTATATAAATTTATCTCCTAAGTAACCTATCCATTAATTTGCCACCACGACAGTCAAACTAATAGGTCTATAATGCTAGGTTTATTCTTTGAACCTTTTTAAACAATGGAACAACATGCCGCCAGTACGCCAATCCTCCGCACTATACCCCGTTTCTAATGACATATTGAAATATTTTCTGTCATAGCTCCCTGCTATTCTACACTAACTTCCCTCCATGTCCTAAGGGATATCCTGTCAGGACCTGAACCATCCACTTTTATATTTTTCAAAAGTGCAGTACTTCCTCCTTTGAATCTCATAGTTTCCATAGCCTTACTCTACCTTCCCCTTAACTCAACCGAGTTCAATATCCTTCTCCTTGGTGTATACCCAAGAAAAGAAATTGTTCAATATCTCCCCATCTCTTTTGGCTCTGCAGATAGCTGTCCATTCTGGTTCTCCAATGGTCTAATTTTATCCCTCGTTATCCTTTTTGCTATTAAAATAGCTGTAGAAACCCTTTTGGTTACTTTTCACCTGTCTTGCCAAAGGTGGTTCACGGGGAGAACGACAACTCCGTGCAGACAGCACCCGTATCAGGACAAACCCAGGGTCTCTGCAGCTCTACCGCTGGCCACCTGTGTGGAAACAAAGTCCGGCTCTAATAAAACAAGGTAATCCGCTTGGAAGGAACAGCCCTCACAAATTCCGCGTGGGGATCTGCATCCTTTGAGACAGGCTTGAACATTGAATTTACTCAATTTCTGTTAACCCTTGCTGTATCCACCCCTTCCCACCTCTCCCTCAGCCCTCGGGCTCTGTCATTCCCTCTCTCTCTATCTCCCTCCCCCACCCTAGTCGCACCAGCTTCACATTTTCCCAAACACTCACAAACAGCTACAATGGCTTTGTTCCCTTTACTCATCGATACATTTTTGCATATCTTTCATTCATGTCTTTATCTCTCCACATCACCAGTCTGAAGAAGTGTCTCGACCCGAAACGTCGCATACTCCGTCGCTCCTTAAATGCCTGCAACCCCCTGATTTTTCTCCACCTTTTTGTGAACCCTCGATTTCACAGCATCTGCAGTTCCTTCTTTCACACATTATCTGTTATCAGCCGATTTGGCAATCCCTACCATTCGTCATCTGCTATATAGATAATCATCACTATTGACCATGTATCATGAAAAAGGGCCTCGAACCTAAACGTCCACCCATTCCATCTCTCTCAGAGATGTTGCCTGTCCTCGCTGATTACTCCAGCTATTTTGTCTGCAGGTAATCGTCCTTGCTCCCATGACATTCCTGCGTGTGCTCTATATCCTCAGACTATTTTCAAACGTAACTGACATCTCAGAACTCATCCTATATAGTAAGAGTTGGATATGACGGACGAGAACTCACCTGATCGAAGTTTGATCGTTATTTTTAACGAGGAGTTACGATGAGGGAAATACTTGAATAAGAGCCCGCCTCACGCAGGTAACGGCAAACTCAAAGCAACGGCATGAAAAACACAGAACACCAAGCCAGTAACATAC